>BSXT01002167.1:0-12954 GCA_030267785.1 Phytophthora fragariaefolia | reverse complement strand
GAGTACCCTACAAGCTATGCCTCTCGGGTACCGACGGCAGCATAATCCAGCCCGTGCAGGGACTTACCGGAAGAGTATGCACTTGTTGTGGACTTAGAAAATTCTGCTCTGTTTAGTTCTTATGTTTTGTGGCGTCTATTGGCCCCTTTTCCGTTTCCTAACGTCTCCTATACAAATATCAAGTGAAATGGGTGGTTTTGGATCTCGGCCGACCCTCCAGCCGAGTCCTGCTAACTCCGGTTTCGGATCTAGGCGACCCTCCAGCCGGACCTGCTAACTCCGAATCCGTCCAGCTTAAGTCCGGTTATCCGAGTACCGTCCTGCTGACATCCTAAGACTTGGGTACTTATTCCCCCAGCCGTACTTATCCTAGTCTTAGCCTAGGTACGAGCGAACTTGGAGCATCCCGACATCACAGCTATCCAATCCCGATCGCGCTTCCGAGGTGGCCGACGCATACTGTGACGATCCAGCTTGACTTCGAGTTGGGGTGGAGACTTCTTGTGGAACTGGGACGACGCTACCCTCGATGGGAGCTAGTCTCGCGAAGAGATTCAGCATCGTTTCCCTGATCGTGGACTGTTCCATGTCGAACGGCTCGTTCGCGTCCCTGGTGGCTTCAGCTTCCTGCGCGCGATCTTCGGCTTCTTCTACTTCGAAGCCGAGTATGAGGCTGGGGGTGCCTTGTTGGATGAAGATCCTTCGGTTTTCACCGTCGGAACTTCATCCGGCGGATCGCGATTCGCATCGCGATCCGCGGGGGTCCCCGAAGGGACCTGGGGAGGGGGCCGAGGCTTTTCTTCAAGGTCCATGGCTGAACCCTCCTCGTTCTCGTCGTCAGAGCTCCTCCCAGCACTCTGACGAACACCGGATCCTTGCGTTTTCCACGTCGTCGGCGGTGATCCTTTTTACGTCGACAACTCGTTCCCTGGTTCCGTCTTGATCTTGACATCGTCTTCAGTGGACTCACGGTGAAATCCCTGTAAGTCACCAGAAGATCTGGGCACGCGCACCATTGTGGCGAAGCAGCTTCGCTGACGTGAGGGAAGCTTGCACACGACCCGCCCGGACGACCGACTATCGGAGGGGCTACTCCGTTGATCTGGCGCGATCGAGTTTACCTTCTGCTCACCTTGGGTACCCGACGGCTGGGCGGGTTGCACTCTTCTGATGATCATGAGGACGTCAGCGGTGGCCAAGGCGGAGATCAGGGGATCGGGGCGGCCCACGCGGATATCCTTCACGCGGGCGTCGGTGTGTTGTGGTCGGTCTTAGCGTGGACCGTTCACGGGGGTATCCGTTCTTGTGCTGTAGTAGCCCTTTACTTCGCTTGCCACCTCCTCTGGTGGGGTCTTGGGTTCGTTGAGGCTCTGCGATCTCACACTGGCCAAACTATCCAGGTGTGGTGGTTCTCTTGGTACAAGTAGTAGTCCTTCGTCGGGTAGGCCAATACACCTCCTTCCCCGGTGGTCTAGGAGCCAGTTGTGTCTTGCAAGACAAATTGGAGTCTGTTATTTATCTTAACCTATGTCCTACGTCGCCAATAAATCAGGCATCTCTTGCGTTTCCGTGAGTGTCTCGCACTGGCTTCCAGCCGCCATTAATTCGGGTGTGCCACTTAGGCGGTACCATATATCTGAGATCGGGATCGGGATCGAGGTTAGCGTCACGCCCACGATCGTAGTCGTGATCCTTAGCGAGATCGTGATCGTGGCTATTCCTGAGATCGGCGTCGTCATCACTTCCTGGGTCGATATCGCGATCATCCTTGGGATCAGCATTCCGATCACTGCTGGGATCGGTATCGTGTTCGCGATCAGGATCGTCAATGTGATCGTCTTCGGGGTTGGTGCCATGATCGTGCTCGGGGTTGATGTTTCGATCGTTGTTGGGATCGGCACCGCGATCGCTAGTTGGGATCAGCGTCGCAATCATTCCAGAGACCACATTCGTAATCATCAAACCGGTATGATTAGTCCTCCGACGTGTATCCATAATGTCTGACCCCGTCAGTCCTAATCCCTTTGACGTGGTCCAGATCATCTCCTCCCCATCTAATCGTTGATTGATCGTGGCAAACGTGGGGAGGGAAAATTTTATCAGCACTTCCCCACAGCACCGTCTCAGCACCAAGGTCTCGTAGGATATGATGGTGACCGCGACCAGATTCGCAAGCAGCGCGAATCACCGATGCTTGATGCATCCACTTATTAATCTGTTTCTTTTTACTACGAAGGCCGTTTCGCTGTAACTTGCCATAGAATTCCTCGATAGTTTCATGTAGATTGTGACCGGACGCTATGTAGTTTAAGAGCTCCTGCTTGTGGGAGTACGCCACGGCTGTCCACTGATAGGACTTGCGCTTCCTGTCTTGGTCATTGATTCGAGGACGGTCCCTGGTCGCGCTGGTTGCGCTATGGGTGATTTTACATGTGGCTAGGCTTAAAATAGATGAGGTCGGAAGAGTTAGTAACAGGACCATCTGCGATAGAACCACGGACTTTGATTAGCCCCCTTGAGGGTGACCAATAGCGGTAAACGACGCCAAGGACTACGACGATACCCGAGCTTGCCGTCTCCACTGAGAGCGAGCACCAGCAGCGGTCGTACTCCTCGCGGTTGCCGCTGAACGTCGGCCGCTCGCGCTTGCGGCTTCCCTCTCTGGACGTTGGGCTCATAACCTGAAGTGGGGTGACGCTTCACAGAGGACTCCCAGTCACAACGGAGAGAAGAAGGACGCTCTTTCTGGTCAGAGGGCAAAAGCCAAAGTGAGAATATTATTGGCAACGCGGGCCAGTTAGAACTACCTAACCAAAAATAGTTCATCCGGGAAAACATCGCTTAGAGGGAAAAACATCGGTTGAAGCTCGGCTTGTCAGGTTCACACACCATAAGCACTACGATACCTATGAAAACAGGTATCTTGACACATTTGAATACAGTGCTTTTTGAGGCGTGGGCTTGTATTCCTGTTTTATTGGTGTACCGGTTAGGGGGGGTCGTCACCAAGTGTTCAAATATTGATTATTGCTTGCTAGTACAATATTATTTTAATTTAATAATAATATATTAATATTGTAATAATATTGTTCTAGCTAGCAATAATCAACAGTGCTACAATTTATTTTAATTAATTGTAGCTTCTACGGTATTAGTCACAAGTATGATACTGCAGTGGCGGACCTCTGGCGTGCAGTATGGGCGACGAAGGGATACATACATGCATGTACGTATATACTGAGGACACATGCCCAACTACAGTATGTGCAGCATCAGATCCCAATCTTTTCGCTGCCACAAGAATGTCTCATGTGCGAATCGTGGTGAAGTTAGTCACTGCACCATGTCACTGCACCGCGATTCGCACGTGAGCCATTCCTGCGGCAACGATGAAGCCAAGGCAGTGACCAAAACCGTTATGTAGCCTGTGCAACAATCCGAAACACAACGAGTCCACACGTACTGGCCGTACTGTATTGCCAGTGGCAATGCTGCGAGTGGATTTTTCGCGTTTGTGTAGCAGTCCGTGACGTTCGACTCATCGAGTGAAACTTGTCGCACACGACTTGCATCGACTAAAAACTCAAGTACTAGTACAAATCCCAGCTGTGCTCGATTTCGGACAGCAAAGAGTAAACAAAATGGCTTCAGTGCGGGAATGGGCTCGGGTACATGTGCATGTACATATTAAACGGGGTCGCACTGTATGATACTGCAGTGGTGCACCTCTGGTGTATAGTATACATATTGTGTATACTCAGGACATGCCCAAGTATCAATACGTGCAGCATCAGATCCCAATTTTTTTCGCTGCCACAAGAATGCCTCATGTGCGAATCGTGGTGAAGTTAGTCACTGCACCATGTCACTGCACCGCGATTCGCACGTGAGCCATTCCTGCGGCAACGATGAAGCCAAGGCAGTGGCCAAAACCATTATGTAGCCTGTGCAACAGTCCGAAACCCAATGAGTCCACACTCGCTGGCCGTACTGTATTGCCAGTGGCAATGCTTCGAGTGGATTTTTCGCGTTTGCGTAGCAGTCCGTGACGTTAGACTCAACGACTGAAACTTGTCGCACTTGACTTGCATCGACTAAAAACGCGAGTACAAATTCCAGCTGGGATCGTCGGACAGCAAAGAGCAAAAAAATGGTTTCAGTGCGGGAATGGGCTCGGAGCGTGTGCAAACCGGTAATGTACGTATAGAAAGGTTCGTTTTTAAACCGCAAAAACTCGGTTTAAACCAGGGTTTTCGGTTCAATATGGCAAAAAAGGTTTGAAAACAATGGGCTACTCCAAGTTCAACTCCTCGTAAGGCTCTGGCAAGGAACTGATCTAAAGCAGAGCGCTTATCTCGACTGTAGTTATGATAAGCCTTCGCCTTCAATTGCTCTGCTATGCCCCGTAGAGCCGATGCACCTTCAGCCTGGCGGTCAAGGGCGTCTGCTACGATTGTTTCAGCAACTAAGACTCGTCCATACGCCCGCGGCACCTGTTCACAATTGGTGATATACCGCTTCATGTTCTTCGAAATCGCAGACATAGTTGTAGAGCAGTACATCCACTTCACCGTTGCAGTATTGTATGCTCCTTGTGGGTGATCCTTGAAGAACACCCAGACACCTTCGTTGCGTGTGCGAGCCATGGTCCGCAAAATCAGGAGTGAGCTTGGTGCTCTTGGCTTTGACTCTAGACTTGAGAATCTCCAAGTAGCTAGCCAGTCATTCATTTAGTCACGTAGGAGTCGCAAGCATCGGTGAACGGTGTTGCAAGTAAGTGAACGACAAAGGAACCCTTATCTGATCCATAGAAAACTTTAAAAACTTTTGGTTCGGTTCATTATACGAAAAATTATAAAATACCAATGCACTGCATTACTTTTTTAAACTTAAAAGTTAAGTAATAGCATCGATTACCTTCGACGCCGATTATCCAGGAAGTCGGTGAACTTCCTCAGATGACCTGCCAGCAGTGATGAGTACACGCAAATGCACCGACGGATGCTCAACATCTGTGGTAGACTCGGTGATGTTGAGACTCAACTTGAGTCGATCCGCTACCCTTAGTGGGGGCCATGTCCAACGTTGGAGATCGTTCATCGCCCGTCGATCGACATCCATACGTTGAAGCTGCGGTCGGACAGGCACACTGTCCATGAGGGCGTGTCTCGCGCAAAGTGGTGCTGTTATCATGTGGGCACTACGATTCGAGCACCAGGTTGTGGTTGTAAACTTTGGTGTATGTTAGGACACCCTTGCCACTGCTGCCATTATCAAAAAGCCCTCGTCCCCGAGACTACGATGGTCACTCCCGACTCACCCAAGACACCCAAGTCCGACTATGCCGCCGTCGTGGAGGACACTAAAACTCTAAGCACGCACCCGAGTCTGCCCATTCTCGGCAAGCAGGTCTCGCAAGACTTGTGGGAACCCACGTCGGCTCGATCGGGCGACTATGTTAACGATTTGCAGACTGCGCCGTCTCGACCGAAGGAGTCGAGCCTTCCGTCGCCCCTCCGGAAACTCGCTCGGGCATGGATGGTGTTGCGCTGGCAGCTAGCTCGCAACTTTTTCTCCGTGCCGCTACCTTTCCTCACCTCGATGCTCGACATCAAGTTGGGCGATCTCTTCATCACGGTCCCGATTTGCGTAGCTTTAATCATCACTACGGCCATGCAAGCCATCAACGATCGCGAAGTAGAGGGCTCAGGTGGGCCTCCGACCTACGGTCTACTGGTCGTTTTCGTCCTCACCGTTCGAAACAACTCGGTTCTCCTCGCACTCACGGGCATCTCGTACGAGCGCGTGCTGTTTTACCACAAGGCTGCTGCGTTTGTGACAATCATCCTCTCCGGACTGCACGGTCTCGCATACATCCTTGCGTATGACAAGGGCGAGATTTCGGGTGAAGGCAGTATGGTGTTGACTGGTACCGTCGCGTTTGGCGCCATGGTACTCATGCTCATACTCTCTCTCGGGTTTGTACGCCGCAAGTTCTTCGAGTTCTTCCTACGCACTCACTGGATCCTATTCATCGTGGTCTTGGTGTTTGCTGTCATGCACGGAGCTTCAACTGCTTTGATCGGCGTCATCCCGTGGGCTATCGACATGGCGTTCCGTCATGCTTACCGTCCGCGCGTGTACGCTCGTGGATCGATGCTTGGTGGCAAGAATACTGCTTCGGAAGGCTCGTCCACCGATGCTGTATCTGAAAAGCGTATGGGGGTCATTGCGCGCGACCAAGTCACTGTGACATCTCTCCCTGGCAACATCCTACAGATTCAGTTTCCGCGTGTGCGCAAGGACACCGGCGAAGTATTTAACTACGAGGCCGGGCAGTACGTGTTCTTATGCGTACCGAGCATGTCCAACCTTCAGTGGCACCCGTTTACGATCTCATCGTCTCCACATGAACCGATGGTGACGTTCCACATTAAGGCGCTTGGTGACTGGACCTACAAACTGCAGTCGATGGTCGCAGCTGTGTCGGGAGGAGCGGATGTTGTCGCCTCTTTTGATATTCTGGTTGACGGTCCTTACGGCACTGTCTCGATCGATATCGAGAACCCTACCACTTATTCACACTTTGTATTGTTCGCCGGCAGCATTGGTATGACTCCCATGTGCTCAATCGTGAACTCCCTGCACTATGACGTCCAACACGGAGGTCGGTCCAGCGTTGAGCAAGTGCACTTCGTATGGTCCGTTCGCGATCGCGAAATGGTACAGAGCCTTGTTTGTGACGAGGTTCACAAGATTGGAGAGGACAAGGGTGAGAGCTTCTTCCCAAACGGAATCCTCAACGACCGTGGCGGTGTTTTCTCGAGCGAAATCTATCTCACACGTTCGGAGCGCGACATCGAATCAGCGGACATTGATCGTCACCTGGACGGTAAACTTCGTTATGGTGCTCGTCCTGACATTGCTGCCACGCTTAGGTCCGTCGGAGAACAGGCAAAACAGAGCGGGAAAAAACGTGTGGCAGTTCTAGTATGCGGCCCTTCGACAATGGTGCGCGATGTGATCAACAAGAGCTTGTTGCTGTCGTGGCAGATGAAGATGCGCTTTGACGTGCACTGCGAGATTTTCGAGTTTTAAGTTGTGCATAAAGTTTTAGTATGCCTCAGCATTCATATTAACAAAGGCATTTACTTCGAAGTATCTTGAAATGGCTACGCACGCACCAACTGAAAAAGTAGTAGGCCGGAAAAGCACGTAGTATTTTACCAACAACTCTGTTCTGTGGAGGGAATTTAAGCAGTCAAGGCAAACAACAGAGTGACAATACCGCCGATGGCTGATGATGCTACAGTGGACGCTCCCGAGGTTGTAGTTGAATTCGACCCGGTAGAACTTCCCACAGATGTAGCGGTTGTGCCGGCAGCCGTCGCACTCTCCTTATCACCAACACCAGCCACCTGGGAGCTTGAGGAGCTGGAAACCGACGTGTTAGAGCTCGAGGTGCTATTCGCATTCGAGCACTCGTAAGTGGACCAACTCGATTTGTCCGACGTACTGGAGTCATCTCCCGGATTGGACACCCCCTTCGTCCACAAAGGAGTGCTGGCCGTTTCTTCGTTCCATTGGCAGCACGGATCGCCAAGCTCCTCGCCGTTGGTTTGTCCATCACCGTCCGAGTCCGCCTCGCACAGTTCCGTAGTCCAGGCTTGACCCATGTCGTCGAAATCCTTGCCGAAAGCATTGCGAGGTCCACCGCCGTCTACATTCACGTGTCCGATGGCCGTAACACCGGCCACATTATCACCGTTGGGAACCATCGCGACGAACTTTCCGAACCCCAGGACAGGATCCATGAACGCAGGTAGAAATGATAGCGCTGCGATGGCTTCCGCGAGTCGAACCATTACTTGGTTGTGGATTATTGACGCTGCTTTGTTTTGGCTTGGGCTTGGTGAGTAAGGATTAGCTCTGCGAGTAGTTTGCGAGACCACCCGAACGGAGGGGTGCGATAGGTCGCCTGATGAGGCACGAACAACGGACTTTTCTGGTGGTCGTTGGCTTGAACGGAAGCTCGACTGACTAATTCGTAACGGACACTGCACGAGTCACTGTTTGTACTTGTCATTACTTCCTCTTCCCGACGTTCACTGCCAGTGCAAGGTAGCCGATCACTCGGAAGCCAACGCTCAGCGCTAATAGTAACCCCAAATCGGACGCAACGGATCTGTTAGAGATTCCCTTGTTAGCTAGCACCTCTAGGCCAGTTCGAGCTGCGCAAGTCTCTCCAGCAGCCACATCGGAGCAAGAGATCTCATCAACTCGTCGCCAGAACACTCGCATGAGCCCGTAGTAACCGTATCGGAAAGGCGTAATGTACTGAACCCAACGGAGCACGGCGGGCACGTCACTTGGAGCGATGAAGAGACCTCCAAGCAACAGCAGAGGCATGAGCACAATGTTGCCAGCAAGTGGCGCGATGTCGATGCGCCGGCACACACATGAAATGCAGTAGCCAAATGCCACGCACGCACTATGCAGAAAAATCATCACGAGCTGCATCTGGATGTACATGCTGAAGTCGTGGCCGATGCCAACCAAGAAGTACAGCGGCAGCAAGCTGATAATGGGCAGCACTACCTGTTGAGGAAGTTCGCACAAGTTCTTGGCCGCGTACCAAGATGCCACCGAGTACAAACCGATGTCGTACTCGCGGTATACTATGGGCAGCTCCATGGGCACGGACATAATGGCAGGCATGGATGCTCCGTAGACCTGCTCCGTCACGATGTAGAAGAATGCACCCGAGAAATTGGACACTCCCTGCTGATCCAGGGTCAACTGGAAGAAGATGGTCCCCACGAGCAGCGTCGTCACCAGAGTCTGCACGCTTTGCAGTCGCAGGGCAGCTTTGTCCCGTAGCAGCCTCATGGCGTTGCGAGTCGCCAACACGTGAATTTGGCCCCACACCGACGCTCGCGAGTCCTCGAACTTCAACGCTTCAACATTCGAGCCAGCCGCCGAGACTCCATTCCTGCCCGCGGCCGAGCTGTTGACCTCCTGGGGATTCACCACTTCGACCGCGCCATTCTGCCGCGCTGCATACACCTTCCAGGCCTCTTTCAACCCCCGCACCCGCTCCACGCCGGCCTCATCTGTATCCGCATCCACCACCACGATCTTCTCCATGACGTAGTCCGCCGGGTTCATGAACGTCGGGCATTCGTACCCGCAATTGGCAAAGTAGGCCACGACATCCGCCGCCTTGCCCTGGAAGACCGTCGCTCCGTCCGCCAGCAGCTCGAGCCTGTCGAAGAGCGCAAAGACCTCGGACGACGGCTGGTGGATGGTGGCCACCACCGTCCTCCCTTCGTGCACCGCCAACCTCCGCAACTGCTGCACGACCGACTTGGCCATGAAACTATCGAGACCCGAGGTCGGTTCGTCGGCGAACAGCACCGACGGGTTCGTCAGCAGCTCCGTGGCCAGCGCCAGCCGCTTCCGTTCGCCACCCGAAATGCCGCGCAGCATCCAGCCGCCAATGAGCGTGTCCTTGCTCTTCGACAGTCCGAACTCCTCGAGCAGCGTGTCCACCCGGCCGAGGTACTTTTCCCGCGGGAAGGACCCACTCATGCGCAGTCTCGCCTGCAGAGCCAAATGCTCCTTCACGGTCAAGGTGGCGTGGAACAGGTCCTCCTGCATCACGTACGCCGCGAACCGTTTCAGCTCTTTGGTCCACGCGGACCCGTTCACGGTCACCTGGCCGTGGATGGCATTGTTGCGACCCGAGATGCAGTCGAGCAGCGAGCTCTTGCCGGCCCCGGAGGGACCCATGACGACGACTAACTCGCCCGGGCGAGCCACACCGCTCATTTGTTCAAGAATTTGCTTCTCCTCCGAGCACTTGGTCTGCGGGTTCTGCACCGTCACATGCAGTTGCAGAGCTCGCCACTCGAGCGTCAGGCGTGGCGCCTCCGGGGCGTGTGCATCAGGTTTCAGAGAGGCGGCGACGCTGCGCGGCGTGGAAACCCCCACGTACGGAGAGGAGTCTTCGATACTTGATACGGCAGCACTGTGGCGCAGCATGGCGTTATTGCAGTACGTGGCGGAGATGCAGTCCGCTGGAATCGGCCGACGAATAGCTCAACGAGGCAGTAGGGCGATTACATATACACGGCCGACGGAACTGGAGGCTGGATGGACTCTGAGGTCGCGGGGCCGGCGGTGGAGCAGAAAGCGGTGGAAGGCCGACGAGACGGCTGTCGTCGGGTTGAGTGCTCAGTGTCGGCTTGCGTAATCCCCGTTGAACTGGATGTTCAAGTGCAGTATCGAAAGCTGGAGTGGGGCTGCAGGGCACCGGACCGGGAGGTTCAAACCGATGGGGGAATAAATTCAATTGTTGTTAGGACATCTGTTGTTGTATGGAGCTGAGCTGTATGATCGCCGGCAGCAGCACAAGAAATACATGAGGCTTTGCAGTGCTGACGGCTGACGTTCGTGTGGGTCTTTCATATTCGAAGGGGGGGCCGCAGCTTGAACACCATGGACGTAGTCTGCTAACGGGTCGTGCGGCGCCTCCCATGCGGGTGTGTCCTCCGAGTGCTTCTTTCCGCTGGCGCTCAGCATGGGAAAACTTGACTGTGTGTTTAATTGCCTGGTCGACCCTGACTGTTTGAACTGCTCCATTACCGGGACTTGGTCATGCTCAGACACCCTTTCTTCGATCCTCACCTTTCCTTCGGCCATCGTTGGCGAGATGAGAGCAGTCAGAAGTTGTTTCAAGAATGAACGAGCCCCGTTAATATTGACGTCAGCTTGGCACCTGGATGTTTAGAACTTCGCTATGGTCCAAATGATTGCGCGTGCTGCACAAGGACAAAAATCCACCTCGCAAGGTGGATGGATCAATACAGCACATGGAAGCAGTAGATGTAGTGAAACACGAATGCATGTACGGTACATGTATTACATTTTCATAATATGAATTGTCAAGGGTCGCAAACGGCCCGCCGCCGCCGTGCAAACAGGATTTGGACGTGGCAGAAATGCCTCAGTGAGTTGAATACATATGATATTATATATAGTACAGGAGTCCCCGCCTAATCTGGACCCGAGTTTACGCATGTACCCGCCAGAGATAGTACAAGATTCTAGTCAGGATTTGTTCGGTCACTGGTGCAGAGACACATCATATACTGATGTAGCTTAGGATCAGTGGGAAATTGCCGCCCCATGAAGCATGCAAGGAGTTGCTCGTTTACAGAGGCAAATGGAAGGTTGAAAGCGAGAATAATGACCTAAAGCGGTATATTGCTGGATTGCGGGAGTAGTATATCTCCATTTACACAGCTTTTTGCTGGGCGAAGCGAGCGCTGGACGGATCTACGAAGGATACCATTAGCAATTGATGGCTGCATTCTGGTATCGCTACGGCGATATCGTGAACCCCACAGAAATGTATTAGGTCAGTACAATCAGCATCTATGCAATACCTTTGCAGATCTCGCAACCTCTCAGTGTTTATTGGTCCCACCTTTCCAGATTAGGCGGGGATTCCTGTAGTTATATTAAACTGCACGACCAAGACCGCTATCGTTCATCGCAGTTCAACTGCCTATTCAACCCGAATTTCCCGCGACACACATGAATCCTGGCGCAACACGCGCAAACTAGGCTCCCTTCTATTTGACACCGAAGACCTCTCGCGACGCAAAACTCTCGCCACCGCTGCGCTACACCAAATGTGAAAGATATGGCTTCGGCCGTCGAAGACTTCTGAAGCAACACGACTTCGTCTATACAACTGCTATGTCCTGCCAATCCTGCTCTACAATAGCGAAACCTGGGCATTGACACATGCCGACCTCATTGGCCTGGAAAGCTTTCATCGCCAACAACTACGGAAGGTGATAGGCGTGACCTACCCGAACCGAATTCCCAACGACGAGCTCTACGACCGCACCGGAACGGAACCGCTCCTATACCACTTATTACGCAACCGTTGGAGATTGTTTGGTCACATCCTTCGTCGCCCCGCAGGAATGCCAGCCAACCGCTCCATGGACGCTTATTTCAGACCCAGCAAACACGGCACATGGCAAGGGTGACGACGAATCACGCTTCCCATGATACTCGACGCCGACCTCCAGACTCTATCCTTAGGTCGCCCCCGACCTGTACCTGCTCCGACTGTGTGCTTAGGACCGCAAAGGCGCTACTCGCGTACGCGCCTCTAGAAGGACTCTGGCCGAGAGCAGAGAGAACAGTAGAAATAGAGAGATAACCCGACGCATGCGGAAGTTGAATCACTATGGTGACTAGACGGCTCGCGCAACGCGTTCACAACAACAACATTAAATTACACTATTATATATATATTATTATTATATATAATATAATAATTACTTTGCATACCAATAGTGACGGGATGTTTTGTTGATGATTCGTGGACAGATAATGCGCGACGATACCGTGGATAACTAACACCAGAAAAGTTCTACACCATTGCACGGCGTTATTCTCAAAGTCAACACTCAAAATCAAAATGTGAACGCTCAAATTCAAATGATTGCCATATTTAATACGTTATGAAAAGTAATCTATCCAATCTAATTGCATACAGCTAACTACCAACCTGCATGTCCTCGAAGCGCAGTGCACGCTGGTGGTGGGGCAAAGAGTGGCAAAAAGTGCGGTTGCACAACTCCGGGGTGACGATCTCGACAAACAGAGGGTCCGCCGCAAGCTCGAGGAACTTGGATCGATGCTCCGTGATGGTCACGCCCTCCGGAACACGGAGAATCGCTGGGCGCTGCCGCGCGAGGAAGCGCTTCACGGCGCTCTTGTAGACTGAGAATACATTCTCAATCGGGTTGAGCATAGGTGAGTACGGGCCTAACTTCAGCACCTCAGCGCCCGCGAACTCCTCCTCATCGAACACGTCCTCGGCGTTGGTGTGACACGGCGCGTTGTCAAGTACGAGGACGATCTCATTCA
>BSXT01002166.1:0-28209 GCA_030267785.1 Phytophthora fragariaefolia | reverse complement strand
GTTTCCACCCTCGTTCGTCAAGATGGCACAGCGCTACAGCGTCTATTCCAACGGTGGGGCATCCGGGAATATCGGCACAGAGGCGTGGCTGAAGCGCCAGAGGGAGCACGTCCAACAGGTAGCCCGGGTCGAAATTTTGACCCTGCCAGCACCTGACAGCACGTCCAAGAAGGCCCGGGTGACGGTGGACATTGCAGGCAAGCTGGTGTGCAACGAGGTCACTGTGTAGAGCTGAGTTAGTGTATTTGCAGCATGAATCTAAGCTTCTACTAGCAGTATGCACTAAAATGATTACTCAGCTTGACTATCGCAATGGCTATTTGTACGGCGGTGAAATGGGACCTACTGAGATTAGCTAAATAAAGTCTTTGCTCATTTGCTTTCGTTGTTGCTTAGACACCAGTCTCCGCATTGTCTCGTAGCTTCAAAGTGGTTCGCTACACTGCCAGACTTCGTTTTCGACTTCATCAAGAATCGTGCACTCAACTGATTTTTTAAGTTAACATAATATGTTCTCTATTCTCAAAAATAATATCATCATTGAGCACCATCACCAGGGATTGGTAGTATTTTGGTGGATAGTACTATATTAGTACTTCCTCCGGTTGGGAATGATCGCAGGAAGTCAATATGAAAGGTAGAGAGTTTTTAAATCTACTAAAATATTATAGATCATCTGGTATTGATTTGCAGAGTGTATGCTGTTAGTTACGGACTGAACAACAGCGCACTACCGCTGTTAGCCGATGCTAGCAATGCGACAGCTGCCTCGTACAATTCCTTACTACACGACAGACTAACAGGTAGCTTCTTGGATCGCTGAAGTTTGTCTTTCCCCAAATGCGGTAGCTTGTACAAGTTGCCGCCTTCTTCTTCTTCCAAAATACACAGCCTGCACGCTTGCAGGGTCAGGAAAATGTCATTCACTGTGTCCGTTTCAACCGCCGGTATGCATTCTCGACTGATACAATAAGAGCTTCAACACCTTTTCTAGGCAAGGCATATTGGATACCTTGCATCGACGAGAAAACGCCTAAGTCCAGGGTGTTGAGGTCCGGCGAATTGGGTGACTGGCAAAACAACCTGATATTCCACCCACCATTTGTGCCCGCTGCAACGACGTCCGGGTCAGATGGCGACACGTGCGGCTTCACATTGTCTTGTTGAACGAAGATAAGTTGACCGCGGTCTTTCTTGGGTCATTTTTCCTTAATCGCAGGGAAGACCTTCGTCAACAGGTACTCTTTGTACACATCGCGATCAACCGTGTCAATATTGCGTGTGCAAACGGCTCCCTTGGCTCTATTTTTGCTTCGTCGCTTAGCTTGGTACTCTTCTGTAAAGGGCCATACGCCAAGCTTTCCATCCCATTCGTGCTTGCGACGAGGGTCGTATCTACATAATACATGTATTGTCAAAATAAAATTTTAGGATTTTTCAGCTTGAACATATCATCAAATTATGGAGGTTTATCTGGGACGAGCGATCGCCGCCAAAAACATGGTCTTCGGGATGAAGCGCTTGCTCTTCCAGACCCGAGCAGGCATCTCTTCACCATCAAAGACTAGGTAGGAGCGCCTGTTGCGGTCTGCGTAAAACCATTTCTCATCGACATGTACCACGTCATACATCAGCTCGAACTGTAGCGTTCTCTCGTCGATAAACCCGAGCGCGTGTTCAACACGCTGTAGCTTGTTCTCGCTGGTTAAGACGGGCTTAATGAATGTTGTCCGGCGCTTCAGCATTCCCTCATGAACTGCCTGTCGTACAAGATGCCTGGAGACCCCTGCTGCATGTGCCACGCGCCGCTCAACTGCTCTGTCCTCCACGGGAACACTTGCTAACTTTTCTCGAAGCGCCTGGTGGGTTTTCCTCTTCCTACCGCTATTTTTCTTGATGCGACTGACCCATTCGCATCCTCTAACCCCTTTAGCAACAGCAGAGTCGTATCACTCCCAAATTCGGCTCACAGTTGTAGCATCACGCCCAACACTAGGCCCAACCTGGGCGAACGCTCCTCGAGGCAATTTGCCACCAACACTTAACTTTAAAAGCTCGTCAACGATGGCTCTGCGTTCTCGATCCTCAAGGTTAGACTTATGCATCTCCACGTAGCAAGATTCGCGTAACTGTGAGCGTGGCAGTAGTGCTTTAAAAACGGCTTCAGACTTGCTGCACTAAAAGTGGACTGGCGGAGGGCTACAGAGCTCGGATTGACCTCAAACGAATGGCAGTGGAAAGCGGAGGGGCAGCGCTAGCGTTTAGTTCAATCCGGAGCGCTAACGCGTTCCTAGAAGCTACGTAATTGGACAACATGTCCCTTTCCTGCAATCATTTCCAACCGGAGGAAGTACTATTTTCATACTACTACTACTACTAGTATATTTTACAAAATCGATAGTACTACTTTAAAAATAGTACCTTCAAAAATGAAAAATAGTACTAAAATTTTACTATTTTCCGGAATCTTCTTCAACCTACGTATCGTGAATGGTCGCGCGTTCTGGGTGCGAAATGGATGGCTGCTCAGCCGCTTCCACCAATGTTCGCGTTCATTTTGCGATTTTCCCGGCGAAAACAAAGCAGAACTGCGATGCGGTGCTCAGTGGTGGGTTGTACTTTGGATGGGGTAAGGCGGACGGCCCCATGATGCGTTAGTAGTCGGCCCGTCCACTACATTTGTAGCAACGATATTTGCG
This sequence comes from Phytophthora fragariaefolia, assembly GCA_030267785.1. NCBI lineage: Eukaryota > Oomycota > Peronosporomycetes > Peronosporales > Peronosporaceae > Phytophthora > Phytophthora fragariaefolia. Next base: position 25,510 of record BSXT01002166.1, on the reverse strand, counting down.
ACGATGAAGAGCTCTCAAAACGGAAGCCACGTCAGTTGTCAATCTTGACAAGGTAGTAGCTAATTTGATTCATGTGCAGTTTTTGCAGCGCGGCATGTGTTGAGACCTTCAAGCACGATGCAGCACCAGACGTGGAGCCCTCCCCAACGAACAGCAACGGCATATCTGCGTCCAGTCAGGCCACCAAATATGATGTTGCGGATCTATTGGATGACCAGCCTGCTACTGATGCGATCCCTAGTCACCAAACCACTTTTGGTGTTCCCGATAATCTTGAGCACTACAAGACCCCTCGTTCCCGTGATCCTGTGTGGGATGTTATTCATTTGTTGAAGAGCCCCATAGCAATCAACGGAACATATGTACAATTTGTGCGCAAACGAAGTAATGGAAGAAGTCTCTCTGTATTTGCGCACATAGCTATAACACCAAGAACTACTTGTTAAGTCAGTCAGAACATGTATTTACTGAACAAGAGCGTAAAGTTTGGGCAAAGCGAGCACACAAATGTTTGGTGGAGCCCAGCGGGGTTCAAGTCGATGAAAGCAAGAAACATCAGAACTAAAGGCAGAAGGCGTTCTTCGGGCTGACGAAGGCACAGTTGGCGGGTCAAGTATCGCGGTGGCTGGTTCGAGATGGTGCGTTGTGTCTTTGAGTATCGTTGGAGATCTGGCTATCTAACGGAGTTCAATACTGACCAGGTCTACCATTTAATAAGTCGTAAACTCCTGCATTTAAAGAACTGCTCCGAGCACGAACCGGGGGTCCTACTGCCATTGTTCCATCGTCGAAGAAGCATAACGAAATTTTAGATTCGCTATACAGAACATTTCTCAAGGATACTACGGAATTGATTCAATCTGAGTACGACCTCGTTGGTAGCATTAGATTTTTGAACTTGATGCATGACCTTTGGACGAACACTTCCAAGAACTGTATTATCGGGGCGTCTATCTCGTTCATAGACCATGGCTGGAGATTCGTGGATTTGGCGGTGTTATCTGTGACCAAAAATGAGGGCCATGATCCCGTCCAGGTAGCCGAAACGATTAACTCAAAGCTACATGAATTGTTTTCGTTGGATGTGGAGAAGATGGTAAAGTTTTCAATTTCGGACACAGCCCCTGCTGCACGCAAAGTTTCACGGGAATTCGATACAACTTTGTAGACGGATTGTGTCATGTACTGTCTCAATTTGTTTATTAGATGTTGTGAAGGTCTGAAGGAAAACAAGCTGACGCAAATTTACGCGTGTCCGATCACCAGACAAAAACAGGAAGACACCATTGTCGTCACCGGAGGGGGGGGGGTCCTGAAGGATCCAGGGTGATCCGGAAGTTACGAAAGTTGAATAAGTACTTTGCCGGTAGTACAGCAGTTTCAACGTGGACATGATCTGAAGAAAATTCAGCAATTACACGGTCTGTCACAGCTGGGAGGTCTCATCGATATTGATGCACGAGTAGCATCTGTAGTGAAGCTTTTCCGACGGTCCATTGTCAACTACACAGCTTACGAGCGGTATTTCCATAGCAGCAAAAAGGCCAGCAAAGACAAAGCTGTGTTTACAAGTATTTCGGTAGCAGAATGGAACCTTATCGTCGAAATGGAGGCCCCAACGATTTCCTTGCTAGCTCGGGTGTGGTTAGGGTGTTGCTCGTCGACAGCTTTCCAGGAGAGAGTATTTTTGACGGACTCCTTTGTAATGAGCCCGAAAGCGATGAGTGCATAAACCTCCAGGACTTTGAAATACTCGACCACATTTCAAGCATGTCCGCTTACCCTTTTCTGGTTTGCGCGTCAACGCGTTAGGGCTCTTCGGGCAATAAGCACGGTGCTGGCGAATTGCATTCGATGTCACTTCAAGGTGGCCACAGTGGTTACACTCGAATACCTTTTCGTTTACCATGGGGACGATGCCAGGTTCAAAATGCGGGCCATGAATCGTGACATAGCAGTGAAGACTTGAAGTTATCTTGATCGTAAGCCATGCCACAGTGGATTAAGTCAGCACGGAATAGAACTGCTTCTCCAGAGCTCAACTCCAGCACTTTTTCCTTGGTCTTGTCCACATTGCTGAAGCAACCCACAAATACCTTGAGCCGCGTTGCAGGTGAGAGCGCAACAATTATGCTACAGGGGATGCTATCTGCATACAGCGACGTCACTTCTGCGATAGCTTCCGGGGTGTAATCTTGATGCGGTGCTTACTCAACTCCAACAGGCTTTGAGTGCATGAACGAGTACGTTCTCGGCTCGTATCTAGTGTCTCTTGACCGAACAGCGTCGGTCACATGTTGGTGCAGGATCTCCATCGCAGGAGAGAACTTGCGAACTTCCTCAGGGAGGAGAGACTAGCAGCGATTGGTGTCATATTCATCGCCTCTCACTTTCTCGAAGACGGGTTGGTAGACACAGGCTTTCGCCGCTTCCAGCAGCGCCATCAAGATATCGTCGGACAGCTCCAAAATGAGGCGTTGCCAGCCGAAAGGAGGGAGTGTAGAGTACGTCTTCATCGAGTTGGAGGCCACTTCCACAGTGATGGAAATTGAAACACAAACGGATTATGAAGCGCAAACGGTTTTGAAAGGCAAACGGTTTATGAAACACGAACAGCTTACGAAACACAAAACTGTTTTTGTAGATGTGTGTAGGTGGGTATGCACCCACACTTGTGCACCTTCACGAAAAGCCCCGCAACGCACTCGCAGCCCTTGTCGTGGGCTTGCGATTGATCCGTTATACCGACTTTCTTTAGTTATAAGAGGGCGTGGTACTTCTGCATGAGATATTTGCAGATTTGTACCCTAGTTCAACCGTAGCGAGCCCTCGGTAAACTTTCAGTAAGGTAACCAATGTGTACAATATATATTGCACAGATATTGCAGCCTCATCATCGGAGTCGATGACGCCGACCTCAGTATCTAAAATGCCAGACTCCTCCAACAGCTGAACCACGCCGCCTTCCCCGTCGGCGCGTAGTGGAGAAGTCTCCCGAACGACTACAGCAGCACTAGTCAATTTCTTAATAAACCTGCTTTTCTGAATCCGTTGCAAATAGTTGACGCTGAAATATCGTTCCACGTGTTGTGCATTCAATGCGCCATCAAAACGCGATCTGGGGTCTTTATTGTAAATAAATATTGTACAGTGCTCACCAAACTATATCCTGCTCTGCCTCAGCGCTCAGCGAAGTCGCAACGCCAGAAGAGCGATTATTCTTTCTGGCTCCATTCTAGGCTGTTTTGCATGCTCCCTCTATGGCGGCACGGCTATTATGCCACCTGTACACTTGATTCGCCGATGCCCTGAGATTCCCATCAGCAATGTGGCTGAAGAAGCGTTTGAGCGTGGAATCCAAGCCGAATACCAGTTGATCACCTCCAGCTTCTTGTAGTTGCAGACAGCGGTGCGGCAGTGCTTGGCTTGCTTTCACCCAGGGCCATTTATCCGAGTTCGGCCTATCGGCATTTTCAGGAGTGCGAGGCTGTAGCGAAACGGTAAAATACACGAGGTAGTTTAGGCGGTATCCAATCTGGTCCGAATCTGGTCTGCGTCGCGCTGTTCAATACGCTGCATCAATTGGCTACATCTAAAGCATCTAACAGAATCTGAGGTGTGTTTGTCTGCTGTCCGTCCGGTCCCTGCCGTGTGGCATCGCCTGTCGCATATCCTGGGGGGGGGTGCGCGTGTCTAACCTACCGTGTCGCATCCCACCATCATTCGGACTGGCTTCTATTCCAAAAAAACTACAAAAATAGCCATGCGTTAGATCTATTCGTGCTCTGATTGGCCAGATCACTACCGAGCGTTAGCGAAGGCGGCACCCGCCAGATACCTGCGGGACGAAGAGCCCGCCCGGCCAACGGTGCCAACCGACCACGGCGAGTAGTGCAGCGAGCCCCGCGAGCGGAACGGGGCGCTGCAACCATGATAATGAATTTTAATAATTTAATACTAACTGCTGTACAAATTATTAAACAAGGCACTGCTGTGGTGCACATACTTAAAGCACTAACATGCATAGGTTTCGAGAACCGGGTAGTGGTTACCACTTTATTTTTTTCTATTAGTTTAAAGTTAGTGTAAGTATACAGCGTACAGACGATGACCAGGGACACAGTTGCCATAGCCATACTTAAAGGACTCATGTTCAAACTATAACACTAAAGCTTAGCGGACTGGGCAGTGGTTAAGCGTACACACACAACATGATAGACACGGTAAAACGAAAGACACGATTCACGGTGGACACGATAGGCACGGCTAACACAATAATAGACACGACATACACACCAGACACGATAGACACGATAGACACGATAGACACGATATAGACGGAGGACGATAGGCACGACATGTATGGTAGACACGATAGACACGGTAGCCACGACAGATACAATCGATAGGATTGACACGAAAGGCAGGGTAGACACGATAACCACAATTCACTCGATAGTCACGTTGAACACGATAGACACGGTAGACACGATAGACGATAGATACAGTAGACACGATAGAAACGAAAGACACGATACACAGCGGCCACGATACACAGCGGACACGATAGACACGGCAGCCCATAGACTCGATCGACACGATAAACACTATAGGAACGGCAGATATGATACGGTAGACACGATCGCCACGATTAACACGATATGCATGGTAGTCAGGCAAGTCACGATAGACGTGATAGAGAACGTGAATGTCACCGTATATACGTGGACGTATTATACAAATACTACTACATCATTTCAAGATCAAATTGAGAATTTTCAAGATCAAAACAAGAATTGCTAAGATCCAAACATGAAAACCTGTGAAATCTTAATATCAGATCCATTATAATATATTGGAGGTATTCTAGAACATTAGATGCACGAATGTATTGCAATACCATGGAGCCTCGCCACTCTACGACCTAGCCACTTTGCAATCTGCAATGAGGTACAAGCGGTATACTGACGAGCAACGGCATCGGATTTAAGCTATGCTAAACCCAATCGAGAACGAATTCTCGGTATTCAAGTCAGAGGTAAAGTACTACTTGGCCACGCATCGGGACGCCATCCTGCGACCACCACCGGGCGTAACTAAGGCTCAGCACCGCGCAAACTACATGTTACGCGCCGCCAAGCACAGTATGCGTGTCAAGGTCACTCCAGAGCTTGTGACTCGGAGGCAGCGCATACTCTCAGCTTTCATGCTCGCGCTCTGGACAAGCATGACATGCCAGTTGGATCGTGATTACGTTTTGTAGGTAATTAGTTGTACATGAAATATAACTGATTACAGGTTTTCTTGTTTTGAAAATTCTCAATTTGATCTTGAAATGGTGTAACACCCAACAACAGCCCACCGGAGCGAAGCGGAGGTGGGCAACCCAGTAGTGGAGCGAGCTGGCACAGCGAGCGAAACGGGTTGGGACCTAATCTATACCCACCGCCGCGCGGCGGCGGACGGCTAGTCTTATAATAAAGACATCTTATAACTTAAAAAAAGTCGGTCCACATAAACCCGCTGCAAAAGCAGAGCCTTGTTGGTAAATACAGGATTTTTCTATGCCTGACGATCGGGAACCGCGCAGCTAAATGTTGCTGTTAGGCGCTGGCGTGTTGAGGTCGACCGTTGTAGTGACGTGTTCGAGTTATCAGTGCAATCCTCGGCGACGGCAGGCGGCGTATTGTCGCGTGAGTGGAACAACAGTGGACGGCGTTCACTGCGCCACGGTGGATGGCGTCCGCCCGGAAGCGGCCGGCCGTTCTAATTGGCTCCCCTTAGAGTACGCAAGTTGCCCACTTAAAAGCGTCATTGCACGAGTGCCAATCACCTCGAAGATGGCATCGGACGACGACTACGAAGACGGCGAGATCCTGGAGGAGGGCGAGACGCCGTCGATCCCCGCACCGCCTGTTGCGCCTGTTGCGCCTGTTGCGCCTGCTCGCGGCGCGTCCACCGGTGCGCCAATCAGTGCGCAACCCGCTCTGCCGCCCGCGAACGGGGCGCTGCTCCCCACGCCCAGCAGCAGCAGCAGCAGTAGCTACAGCCGCGGCCAGAGCAACCCCCGGAAGCGCGCGCACGCGGCGCTGCAGGACGCGCCGCCCGCCTACGACACGCGCGTCCCGCTGGCCCACCGCCAGCCGCCGCGCTACAGCAGCAGCGCCGGAAATGGCTACAACAGGCGCGAGGAGCACCAGGACGAGCGCGTGTACGCCGAGGACCTGGTCGTCAAGTACCCGCGGCAGCAGCCGCGCAGCCGCGTGCTGCTGGACTTCGGCGCGTGGATGGCGGCGGCCCGCAGCAGGCAGCGGCTGGACGTCGAGGAGGTGCAGAAGCTCGTGCTCAACGTCCTCCGGGGCGGCAGCAGGAAGGAGAAGGGCCGCGTGAGCCCGTACCTGCTGCCGAGCCTGATGCCCGAGGCCGAGCTGCCCTCCAAGGTCTGCGTCGTGCTGCTGGACAAGATGCACCCGTCGGTGCTGCAGAAGTACCGAGCCAAGTTGGCGTTCTTCGACGCGTGCTCCAGTGTCCCGGTGGTGCTGACGAAGCACGAGCTGAACCAGGTCAGGAGGACGGAGGCCCCGCTCCCGGAGCTCATGTACAAGTTCCCGAGGCCCACAGTGGACACGCATGAGCTGACGACGGACGAGCTGTTCTACGCGCACGAGCTGACGTTCTTGATGAAGCACTCGGCTGGGTTCACGGACGAGTTGGTGTTTGCGCCGACGGGCAGGTTCACGCGGAAGACCCAGCCGCTTGGAGGAACGTGGGAGCTTGATGGAGATCTGCTGCACTTGAAGTGGAGGCAGCGCACGACAAGAGCGGCGGGGCAGGAAGAAACCTCCGTTGACCAGGATACGGTGATGGACGAAGAGGGGGACGACGCGTACACGCTAGATGTGCTTGTGAGTCAAGATGGCACCATGCACGAGTTCAGGACGGACCCTCTTACGGATGAGACCTATGCGCACAAGGTGCCCGAGCATTTGGCCAAGAAACGCCGTGGCGACGACAAGCCGCGCTCCATCTGGCTGTCGCTGGCGAAAGCGATCGCAGTAGATGTGCCTCGATCGGCTGATGGAGCACTTATTCTACAGGATAAGGCACATGTCAATAGCTCGTCAAAACAAGACAGTACCTCAACCGAGACAAATGGGAAGGATAAACCCGATCCATTGAAGCCGGAGGCGTTCCAGTATTATACTCTCTCACTGGAGGAGATGAAGCTGCATGGCTACCCGACAGATATCGAGAAAGAGCAGCGCGAACTCTTAGAGTCAACAGCCGGTAACACGCGCGACCAATATGTAGCGACGAAGCCACGGCCTCAAATTACAGAAGCGACCAGTTCTGCTCCCACTTCTGATGGCGACGACGAAGACAATGAAGAAGGCACGGCCATGGAAACGGAGGAGACTTTGTCAAATGCTTCCTCGAGTAGCGAATTCATCTACGCTTTAGATTGCGAAATGTGCGAGACGGATATTGGCATGGAGCTCACGCGCGTGACGGTGGTAGACATCAAAGGAACCGTCGTATATGACCAACTTGTGAAGCCGCAAAGCACAATCATCAACTACCACACAGAGTTCAGTGGTATTTCCGAAGAGACCTTGCGGGACACGAAGTGCATCCTGGCTGACGTGCAGCGGGATCTAGTTACTCGATTCCTGTTCAAAGACACGATCCTCGTGGGGCACTCCTTGACAAGCGACCTGCGTGCGTTACGCTTGGTTCATCCTACGGTCGCGGACACGGCCATCTTGTACCCTCACCAGCGCGGGTTCCCATTTCGCACTTCTCTGAAGTATCTGACAAAGACATATTTGAAGAAGGACATCCAGATGCAGATTCAGGCTGGGCATGACTCAGCTGAGGATGCCATCGCGTCGTTGGAACTGCTGCTACTAAAGGTCCGCGAAGGACCTTGGTTCGGCATTCCTGAGGCAGTCTCCTCGAGTGGCGCCTTTGATTCAATCGTGGACAAAGCGTTCGCCTTGGAGAAAAAAATGACCATACTGCGTCTCCAGAGTCCTGGTAAGCCCGAACAGAAGCCAGGAGCAACCGAAGGTGCTAGCGATGCGTCAGTGCCAGAGCGAAAACCGTGGGACTTGTACTCGAGCGGGGACCTGAAGGCTCAATCGCAGAACCCCTTCGGTCATGCCCAAGCGGTGAAAGCCAAAGCTGAAGCAAGCACCTCACCATCCCCGGGCACTGCTATCTTGAAGGTTGAAGACTGCTCGTCGTGGGAGGCACTGAAGTCCAGCCTGAAGGAGGCGTTGGGTGCTCAGGCAGATGACGCAGCCCCGAAGCCCGACCTCTGCTGGGTGGAGGTTGATCCCCCGAGTGCGAGTGCAGCGCTGTGCAATGACTTTGTTGGGAAGCACGAGCTGTGGATGGCCGAGCAGCAAGCGTACTGCGAACAGGTGGACACGTTCCTGCAGCAGCTTCGCGACGAGGTGCTGCCTAAGGGCACGTTGCTGCTAGCACTCCCGCAAGGAGATCTGAGCTTGCTGCGGTATCTCAAGGGCCTGCGAACGCGCTCAAAATGGCGCGACGCCACGCCCAGCAGCGATGACCTGGCACCTGAGGAGCTGCACGCCGCTGTGGGGGACGCGTTCCGAGGCGCCATGGACAGTTGTCTCTTCCTCATGCAAAAGTGAAAGCGAGATGTCCGCCGACGGTAGATAAGCTAGGACGTGGCTCCAGCCTAATGAATGAAACGCGTTGTGCGCGGAAGTAGCTTGATCGATCGGCGCCGACGTGGACAGCTTGAGTTAGTTGACTGAACGTTTGGGGGATGACGACATTGCGATGCGTGAAGCGGCATTTTCCGTAACGCGCTGACTTCGGGCGTTTTCCTGTCGAGCGCCTTCCTGCCCGTCGCGCTGAGCAGATCGCGACTTTCCTGCAGGTCGAGTCTTCGAACAGCGACGTAGTAGCTCGATTGCTCGCTAGGTCGGGGAAGGCTCAAGCATGGCGAAAATCGACAGCGCAGTGCTGCCACGTGAGACTCCCGCCTCCACCAGGGCGAAGAAGGCCCTGGATGACGAATCCCCAAGTGCAGACGAACGCGTTGGCGACGTGGAGGAGAACCAGTTTGAGCAGACGACAGAACCTCCCATGCTACACGAGAGTATCCCTGACAATCAGATGCTAGACGACGAAGATGACGTGGATTTGGACGTTGAAGCGGTGATGGAGCTGGCCGACGTCAAAGGAGTGAGCCCTCTGCTGATCACCGCGCAAGAAGGTCTCACAGAAGCGACCAAACGGTTGCTAGAGAGGAACATACCAGTCAACTGGCGGCGCAAGGACGGCACCTCAGCTTTGAAACTAGCAGTACTTCATGGCCACTACACCATTGTACGTGAACTGCTCGACGGAGGAGCAGCGGTCAATCTGGCCGACGTGAAAGGACGAACGCCACTTATGATCGCCGCGCAAGGGGGGCGACCCGACATTGTGAGTTTACTGTTGAATCGGAAGGCGAGCGTTAACTACCGAAGCTGCAGAGGTGCTACGGCTCTGCGATTAGCTTGTGAAAATGGCGAAATGACTGTTGTGCGGGATCTCTTGTACAGTGATGCATCGGTCGACTTGGCAGATGACGAAGGCTGCACCCCACTTATGGTAGCGGCTAAAGAGAACGACGCTGAGCTTGCTCAACTGCTGATAGATTGGAAGGCGAACGTCAATAGAGCGTGTCTCAACGGAGACACAGCACTGACATTGGCGAGCGACAAGGGACACCTGGACGTGATGCGTGCACTTCTTGCTGCAGGGGCTGATGTGGATGTGGGGAATGCAATAGCTTGGACGCCACTAATGAGAGCTGCGCAAAAAGGTCGTGTTCAGGTTATCCAAGTGATGCTAGACGAACTTGTGAACATTCATAGACAGCCCACCAACCCATTTTCACGCCCCAGCGAGCACACGCAAGGGAGAGAGCTGGAAGTTTACGTCCACCTCCAACAGCAACGGGAGGCAGTGATTAACAGGCAAGGCCCCAACATGGCGACGGCGCTCTGGATAGCTGCTGAGCACGGGCAAGACGAAGCTGTGCGAGTGTTGTTAAACGCCGGAGCAAGTACCGAAATTGGAGACGTTTTAGGAAATACTCCGTTGATGATCGCTGCTCAAGAGGGACATCTTAATGTCGTAGAACTACTGCTAGATCGCAGGGTAAACATTGACAAGCAACGCTTTGACGGAGCCACTGCTCTAGAACTTGCTGCGAAGGCAGGGCACTTGGAGATCACCCGGGCTCTTTTGAATGGCGGAGCTTCTGTTGGCCAAAACGACGACGAAGGCTGGACCCCGCTCATTCGAGCTGCACAAAGCGGGCATATTGAAGTGGTTCAATTGCTACTTGACCATGGCGCATCTATCGACAGTCAAGACCATAACGGGGGTACGGCTCTGAGAATTGCTGCGCTCGACAATCACTTGGAGATAGTGCAACTACTCCTGGACAATGGTGCTGCGACCGATTTGCCTGATAATACGGGTTGGACTCCACTTCTTGCTGCTGTTTACAAAGATAACCTTGAAGTTGTTCAACTGCTATTAACTCGGAGAGCTAACTTTGAAGCTCGAGTCCACAATGAAGCTACAGCATTAATCGTTGCAGCTGAGAATGGGTACGATCGCATTGTGCGCGTACTTCTTGCTGTTGGCGCTTGGGTCGACGCTATTGACGATGAAGGCTGGACGGCATTGATGTGTGCTGCTCACGAAGGCCGTGCTGACATCGTTCAGATGCTGCTTGATGCAGGAGCACAAATTGATATCCACAACCTGGGTGGGTTCTCTGCATTGGTCATTGCGGTGGGGCTTCGTCGTCTGGAAGTAGTTCATCTCCTCGTGGCGCGTGGCGCAGACATTCAATGGCACGACTACGCGTCCGGGTCGACGCTACTCACCGTTGCGCATGGCAGCGGCAGCGGTGAAGTAGCTCGGTTTATCCAGCAGCAACACCACCTGCGTCGAAGCTAATCGTAATGCTTGAGAAGATAGAGGTGTGGAACGGTAATACATGTGCACATGAGCTAAGAGAAGTAGTAAGATTGAGGCAACTCGTTTGCCTGGGTTGTCTGCAGTTGTCGTATACTACATGTAGTTGTAGCTTATTCCGAGTCCTCTTCATCCACAGTGCGTCGCTTCTTGTGGCTGCGGATGACCATTTCTTCCTCTTCCTCTTCATCCTCACCCTCATCGAGACCAGCGTCATTGTCGCTTTCTGACCTCTCCGCTTCACGTTCACGCTCAAGTTCACGCTGGCGCTGGCTGCTGCGGTACTCATCGAAGCCGCCTCCAGGTACTGGGCGGCGGGCGCCTTGCTTCCGGGGAACTGCCGAGCTCTTGCGCTTGCCATATTGCTCTTTGATAGCACCCACGTGCTCGTCATCATCGTAGTCCATGGCGTCGTAGCCCTCCTCGAGGAACTGCGCATCCATACGCGACGAGCGTTCGCGGTCGTACTCGTATCCCTGGCGCGCCTTCTTACGGTTCTGCAGCCGTAGTTTCTCGTCCGTGATCTTGACACGCTGCTCCTGCTCGCGCTCGCCATCCAGCTCAGAGATGTACTCCTTGAGCTTCTGCACGCTCTTGTTGTGCTTGGCACGCATGGACATGGTCAGACTCTTGTGCGACTTGCTGGCCGTCGTCATGGGGCGGATCGTGAACTTCTCCTTGAGACGCGCGTGGCACTCCAGCACGCTCTCCTGGCCGGGCACGACATCGTCGCTGTCCTGGAAGCGCGGGCTGTCGCTCGCCATCTCGTTCACGAACAGGAACGAGTTGGCGAGCTTCTGGCGGGACAGCGTCAGCGCCTCCTTGCCCACGAACATGGAGAACGTGCCGTCGTCCCACTGCACCAGTTTGGCGTTGGACTCCCGCAGCGGGAGTTTGGTCTGCTCGTCCAGCAGCACTCGGCCCGTGGCGCTGTCGCGCTTGTAGCGCCAGCGCACGTAGTTGCGGTACAGCGTCTCGTCGGACGGGTTCTCCATCTCAGCTCGGATGGCCTCCTTGGTGTACGGCTCCGGCACGAGGCGCAGAATGTTGGGCATCTTGCTGATGAAGTACTTGGCCGTCTTGGGGGCACGCGGGGTCTTGGGCAGCCACATGGTGTCCGAGTAGCCATTGTCTCCGTCGGCGCCTCCAGCAGCCCCACGGTCTCCTGCGTCCTCCCCGAAAAGGTCCTCATTGCTGCGTCCTCCGTCACGGGCGGGGGACTCCTTCACCCCTCTAGATCGTCATCATACACAATGGCGTTAACTATCTTTTGCTTTTCCTGTTTTGATTTTTTTCCGGATCGAGCGTATAGTATACGCAGCAGGGCGGCGACGTACGAGGCCTTGAACTCCTCCTCCTCCGAATCATAGTCCGAGCCGAAGAGGTCCTCCATCTCCTTGTCCTTCTGGCTCGGACTCTCCTTCTTGGGGGACGACACCCCCGACTTGTCATCGCCCCCCGCGCTGCCCTCGTCCTCGCTGTCGTCGCTGAAGAGCTTGTCCGGGTCCGCCGGCTTGCTGCTCGCCGCGGCGGCCGCCTCCGACTTGAGCGAGGGCCCGCCCAGGTCGAACTCGTCCTCGCTGCTGCTGCTGCCCGACTGGGCCTCCGGGGACGACGCCATGCCGAGCTCGCGACGGTGCTGGAGGATGGGGCTTTTAAGTGGTTTGGAGCTTAAGTGCGCGGAGGACTAAGTACGCACACTCAAATTCGGCTACGTATACCCATTTAGTTTGCGCGTTTGTCCCCATTTCTAAAGTTCGCACAGGGGGTGACCCATTTTGTGAACTGGGCTGGACGTGGGACCACCATGGAGCAGATCATGCAGATGCAGGACGACATCCACAAGCTCAAGAAGCTCATGGACTCGGTCTTCGAGAAGATGTAAGTGCTGCGTCGCATGCGCTTCCAGATGGTGTGACTCGCGCCGCTGGACGACGACGGGGAGCCGCGTACCCTTGGAAAGTTTCTGACGGCGCTGCTGGCAGTGAGAACCAGTCGGACCAGCAGCCGTACGACGCCGCAGACGCCTACGGTGAGGACGCGGCGTACTGACAGAGCATGCAGTACACTTGGGTGATGTACTGAGAGTGGTGCAACTGGCTGGCAGCGGACAAGGACCGGATCGTCGAGATGCTCAACCGCCTGAGCTCCAGGGTGCGTGACGTCGGCACGAGCTGCGTGGCAGACTCGAGTGCTGCTGGCTCACGAGCTGCTGCTGCTGTTGCTGTTGCTGTTGCTGTTGCTGTTGCTGTATGTGGAGAAGATGGCAGACGCGGATATGTCGAACCTCACGGCGACGCCGACCAAGGACGCCACGCCAGAGGACATCGCGGAGCTCAAGCAGACCATCAACCGCATCGAGGCCGAGCGCCAGAACATCAACCGCCGTGCCGGCGCTTCACTGAAGGGTGTGCTGTAATATATTCATTCAAAGGAGGGCGCTCCTGCGCATGTTATTCACAACGACGCGATACTGTTGCGAGTCTCGCCTCGCCTCGCTACCCTGCTCCGTCGCGAGCTGCCGCCCCCGCTAATCTCAAATGTATCCCTGATCTACTTGATGTAGCAAACTTGATCGATACTCTCATGTCTCTGTTGTCTGTCTACCCAGGCTGATTTAAAGCTGTTGAGATCGGGCGCGAAATTCCGAGCTCACTCGTTGAATTCGAACTCGTGCGAGTTGGCCCAAATGTCGTTGGTGATCGCCTTCACCTCCTCATTGGGGACACTACCATTTAGCGCCCTCTTCGGTGATTGAGCCGATTCCGGCGGCGGCGATTCCAGCTTGCTGCGCTTGAGAGGCGGCTCCGAGTAATTGTTACCCACAATGCCCAGATGCGGTGAGCCCCTCTTCTCAACCTCTTCACGCTCGATCTCCTCTACGATATCTTCCCACATTCCTGTCGTCTTCAGATAAATTTCCAGGGCTGATGTACTTTCGAAGCGCTCCACGCCCGACTCTGCAGTTTTCGGATTGCTGCCAGGCTTGAAGTAGTCGTACTCAAAGCGACCAGGCCGGTAATACCAGCCACGGGCGATCAGCCTTTTCAAAACTGAACCAAACTTCACGTTGGGTCTCCACACCCTCGCCGCATTCTGGGCAGCCTCGACCTCAGTCTCGTACAGAGTTTTTTGAGTAGGAGGGGGTGTAGCGGTTCTTTTGGGAGCAGCCTTCTTGGCCTTCTTTGGCTTTGGCTTTGGAGCAGTGAGAGCATGCGGGGGTTGATCCAGAGTTGGAGCACCATACTGCGCCAGGTTTCTCTTTCTTGCTGCTTGCTGCTCCAGTCGCTGGTGGTGGCGCTCCAGAGCTTTCTCACGTTCTTCCTCAACTATTATGTCATGCTCTACTCGCAGTTCGTCCTCAATGCGGTCCCATGTACCGCTTACTTTGAGGAAATGCTCAAAACTCGCCTGGGACTGGAAATAATTGACGCCAATCTCCTTGTTCGCTTCTGTGAAAGTAGGCGACAAGTAGTCGTACTCGAACGTTCCGTTCCTGTGACTCCAGCCTTCGTCCTGCAGCCTCGCATATACAATTCCGAAGGAGCATCTGAACTCGGGCGGAGTGAAATTAAATTCATCCGCTTTGCTGACGTCCGACGCTGTGTCGGATACAACTATTTTCTTTTTCCTCGACACTGGTTTCTTCGCGCCAGCTTTGCCCCCCTTCAGCTTCTTCTTGGACAAGCTCTTTGATGCAGACGACGCAAGCTTACGCTTAGCACTGGCCGTCGTTGCACTTGCCGACACCCGTGTAGCAGGCGTAGAGAAATTAGCGCTAATGCTTGAAGGCGGGGTACTCCGCTTCGCAGATTTCACAGCAGGCGACGGGGTCTTAAACAGGGATGTCTTGACCTTTTTCGGAGCAGCCGCAGGAGCAGGGTGGACCTCACGCGGCGCAAAGGCGATAACCTGGTGTCCCTCAGCTGAGTCACCCAGATTGATGTCGCCGACCTCAACCGCCAGACACTTGAGCACAGCGCGCTTCTTGGTCTGGAAAATCGTCTCGTTTGGCAGGAAGCTCTCAAACTTCGTGTCCGGCTTGACGTACCACGTCTCCGGGCCACAATTCATCGTGAACCACCCGAACTCCTTTTCGGCAATGGGCCAGAGCAAGTCCCACAGCTCCTGATCCTCGTTGTCCTCCTTCTTCTCACCGGCGATCTGAACGAACTTCCAGCACGCCTTGATCTTGGAGTCAAACACGTTAATGTTGGGCTTGAAGTTGAAGAACTGCACACCCGGCATCGCGCAGAAGAGGGTGTTGTTACCCTGTGCGATCTGCCAGCCGCCATTCTCCACCAGCTTCGCCACCACGGGGAACGCTTTGGTGAACTTGCCCTCCGCCCCGGCGGCGCGGAACTCCTCGGGCGTGTCGTCATGCTGCTCCGCCTCCATCTTCTCGCCGCCCACCTTCTCTTCCTGGCTCTCCTCCTTCGTCTCCTTCTCCTCCTGCTTCTTCTCCTCTTCAACCAGCTGTTCGACAAGAGGCGTCGGCGCCACAGGAGGCCGCGGGGCCTTCACAGATGGCGTTCGGGGCTTGGCGGGCGAGCGAGCCTTGAGCGGGGACGCGCGCGGCTTGGCGGGCGAGCGCATCTTCCCTGGCGACGCGCGCGCCTTGACAGGCGACGCGCGGGCCTTGACGGGCGACGCGCGCGGCTTGAGGGGCGAGCTGCGGGCCCTGCCGGGCGATCGGACGGCCACGGGGCTCATGGGCGGCAGCGAGCGCGGCCCCGGCTCGGCCTCCTTCCCCTCCTCGTCCGCGGGCTCGGGCACCAGCAGCTGCGTGGTCGGGAAGTCCATGTCCTCGTCGGGCTCGTCGTCGGAGCTGCTCGCGCTCGCGCTCGAGCCGCTGGAGCTATTCTCCTCGCGCTTCTCCTCCTGCGTGCTCGCCTCCGGCTCCGGGTGCAGCTGCAGGAGCGAGGGGAGCGGCGGCTCGGCGGCGCTCTCGGCGCGGAAGCCGCCGGTCAGCAGGTCCAGCGCGTCCATGGCGGCTCAGAAGTGCGGACTGTGACGCGCCTGGAGCTGCTCGCACGCTATTTTCGGCCGCGCGCTATTGCTGGCTCGGGCTCGGAAGCGCGCCATTGGCGCCTTTTCGACCAATGAACGGGCCGCCTCGGGGATTTTGGCGCGAAGCCCGTGGCGCCCCGCTAAAGTCCGAACTTTCAAAACGCGTCCGGTTTCTGTCGCGTGATTTTCCCGCCAAAGATTCAAATCCTGCCCTTGACCTCCCGAACGCGATGGCTTTCGAACACAGCCCCTCTCTCGCGGCGCTACAGAACCTACACCCGACTTTATGCCCTTCGATACAACGCAACCGTGATTCCCCCTCTCCATCCCTTGCTACCTGCAGGAACCGATATGTCGTTCAACCCACCATCAAATCATCTGCTGCAGGACCCGTCTTAGGTGCGAGTGCGCGCCAAAAAGCTCCTGGCCGCACTCGGCGCATTCCGCATTCCGCACCGGGCAGCCCCGCGAGGACCATCACTCCTGCAAGCACCGAGCCCGAGAGCGCGCACTGACCATGGTGCCCTCCCACGACGCGCGCGCCGCGCTGTGCTGGGCCAAGCTGCGCAACATGCCCGTGTTCTGGCCCGCCTGCGTGTACTCGAGCTACTCGGCCGCCGTGGCGCACGCGCACGACCTGTGGGCGCTGCGCCAGGACAAGCCCGCGCTGGACAGCGAGGACCGCGTGCTGTACTTCTTCGGCGTGGGGCCGCGCGCCTGCCACGTGCTGGCCGCGGGCTCCGCGCCCAACCTGCAGCTGTGCGTGGCGCACGAGGACGACATGACGCTGGCCGACTGGACCCGCGCCGGCGACTTCCCCGCGCTCTGCGGCCAGCTGCAGCTGCCCCCGGACGCCGTCGCGCGCGCGCAGACCAACGCGTGCTTCGTGCGCGCCTGCGAGGAGGCCGAGGCGTACGCGCGCGACGTGCGGACCGACGAGCAGGCCAGCGAGCTCTTCGTGACGCTGCTGACCATGGCCAAGAAGGCCCACAAGACCGGCAGGGCCGTCGTCGCCCGCGAGATCATCGCGTCGCCCAACACGACGCCCGTGAAGGCGGTGCCCGCCAACGCCGGCGAGGCCAAGCAGCAGCGGGCCGAGAAAAAGGCGCGCGACGTCGCCAAGATGCTCAAGGCGCCCGAGATGACCGCGATGGTCGCCA
Organism: Phytophthora fragariaefolia; assembly: GCA_030267785.1. Classification (NCBI taxonomy): domain Eukaryota; phylum Oomycota; class Peronosporomycetes; order Peronosporales; family Peronosporaceae; genus Phytophthora; species Phytophthora fragariaefolia. The sequence goes on along the minus strand of BSXT01002166.1, from coordinate 8,324 downwards.
AGTGCTGGCAGCAGATGCTCCAGACGGGCTGGGAGACCATGGCCCAGGGAGACGGACAGGTGCTGTACAAGATGCCCGGCGTCAGCTTCTTCGACTTCGTGCCCAACGTCAACCTCTTCGACTCCCTGGAGAAGGCTTGCGCGCGGTACTTGACCGAGTGGGTCAAGTCCACGGCCGTCGAGGCCAGCGACAGCAAGGAGTTTTCCGAGATGACGGACTTCATCTGGCCCATGGCAGCCGGCAGCGGCTGGGAAAGCATGTCAACCCCGACGGAAACGCTGTACAAGAAGAAGGACACGCCATTTGACCAGTGGGTGCCCAACGTCACGATCTTTCGATCGAAGGCCCAGGCTGTGGCCAGGTACTTGGAAGAGACTGGTTTGATCGACTCTACGTCTGAGGACGAGAGAAACATCAGCGCGCAACAGGATGCTGCTGACTCGGACGCTGAGATGGAGGAGCCTGAACAATCCGAGTCAGAGGCGTCGGAGCCTGAGCAATCCGAGTCAGAGGACGAGGAGCTCAGTCAAGCTGCAGACAACAGCGAGGACAACCAAAGCAAAGTAGAGGAGGCACCAGTAAAGAAGGCCCCTACTAAAAAGAAGGCAGCCCCTCCCAGCAAGTCTACTCCTAAGCCGCAGCCGTCAAAGCCAATCAAGAAGACGCCTGTACAGAAATCCCAGCCTACTGTGAATCAGAAGAAGAAAAGCAAGCTGATCCCAGTTGATATTCCTCCTTTCAAGATGACATTCGGAAAACTTGAGGCCGAGCTAAAGAATCGTGGGTGGTACTGGAAAAACGGTGGCCTTCATTGGCTTTACTACCAGCCATACTGCAAGACGAAGAGCGCTAATTCCTTAAAGCCCAACGAGGACTACTTCCGGGGTCGTGAAGAACTTGAAGCGTACATAGAGGAAAGTGGACTGTACGCGCACATTCATGAGAAGCTGAAAGAAGAACATGTTATCCAGTTTATGGAGGATAGTGAAGACGAGGTGGTCACCCGTAAGGCTAAGGCCTCTGTTCGGTCCCAGCCCACCTCAAGAGCTCAACCTAAGAAGCTGCAGCCAAAGGAGGCGACTACCAAGAAAGCCCCAGTAAAGATGTCTCAGAAGAGAGACATTCCGTCCCAGCGCCGTGGCTCTGAGTCTGCGAGCCGCATCCGTCGTGCACGCTCTAAGTCAAAGCCTCGCAGTGCGGGCAATGGCTTGTCATGCCAAACCACTCTCGCCGAGGTTAAGTTCGGTGAGATTTGGCGAGTTTTAACTGACGACGGCTGGCACTACAAATGGGGCAGCATTGAATGCGATTACTTCATGCCACACTGCCAGTCCGTTAAAGACGGCGTGGGAGGAGTCGACTTCTTCCACAGCAAGGCGGAGCTTATCGAGTACTTGCAAACCAGTGGTGTCTGGGATAAGACGGCGTTGCGCGTGAGAGCTCAGGCTGCGATGGACTCAAGTGACGAAGATATCGAGGATAGTGACGTGGACACGGCCACTCCCGCCCCAAAGAGAAAGCGTGACGAAAGAACTCCTGCTCCACGACAAGGAAACAAGAAGCAGAAGGATTCATTCCGTACCCCGAATGTTGACAAGCGCTCCATTTACTACATCAGCGATGACGATGAAGAAATGGAAGAAACTATTTCTCCAGATGCTGCTGGAAACAAGGGCAAAGAAAATCTGAGCCGTGGAAACGCGCGTCAACCTCTTCGAAACCTTGCCAACAGTTTCACGCCATCACCGAATGTTGAGTGGAAGGAGAAGTCGTCCAAGCGCTCTACGGCGCTATCAGAAGACTTATCGATGGAGCCTGTAATGGACGAATCCCCGAAGCCAATGCTTTTGAGCGCGATTCAGAAGCTGACGTCTGCATACATTCCTCCCAACTTCCGTCACCGTGAGAAGGAGTTCGACGAAATCCGATCTTTCTTCCGTGATTGCTTTGAAGAGAAAGAAAAGACCAGCTTGTACATCTCCGGTGCACCGGGCTGCGGCAAGACCGCTTTGCTGAAGTCTACTCAGGCTGACATCAATAAGCTTTATCGGGTAAGGGTGATTTTAAGTTTCCCTTGACTTAACCACCTGAACTAATTACATGCATTTGCCTGACAGGAATGCTGCCCCGGCCAAGCTGACAAGGAACCGATCCGTGCTCACGTCAATGCGATGGCCCTAGCCGATGCTTCCTCACTTTTCTGTAAACTTGCCAAGACACTCACGAAGAAGACATTTTCCAGCGGAAACGAGGCGTTTGAAGCCATTGAGCGAGCAACGAATCGCGAACTCAAGAGCTCTCGGACCATGTACGTTGCCGATGTCGCCATGATACAAATTATTTTTTTTTGACATTTTGTTTGACCTGTCCAGGATCCTAATCTTGGACGAGATTGATACTTTGTTGAAGAACAATGGTGTTGAAAATGATCTGTGCCGGCTTTTCGAGCTCGCGCACCGGGCTTCAAACAGTTTTATTCTTATTGGCATTGCAAACCAAGTCGATTTCACGGAGCGGCATCTGCCGCTGCTTCAGCAGCGTCTGCCAGATTGCTCGCCTCGTGTTGTCATCTTCGAGCCGTACAAGCATCAAACCATCGAGCAGATTTTGATTGACCGACTTGGTGGAGCGACGGCGGCGCCAAAGATGGTTAGCATTCATGGCATCTCCTTCCTTGCTCGTAAGATTGCATCGACATCAGGAGACATTAGACTGGCCGTCGACACCTGCCGTCGTGTTCTGCAGCACAAGCTTGACCAAGCGGATAAGGAAAATTCTGAAAACCCGGTGGATGAGAAGGAGCTAGCGCGTCCACTGCCGCTTACAGACACTCTGCGCATCATCAAACACGCTTTGGAGTCCAAGAGCGCGATGGCGATCCGGTCGCTGCCACGCAACCTTCAGATGATTCTCTTCGCCTCAACTCGGTTACTGATCGTGACGGCCAACCGTGCTGCTGCTAATGGGAGTGAGGCCACGCCGCTCCTAAGCGCGGACGAGCTGTATGCGTGCTACTGTGAGGTAAGCAAGGACGCGGGTGTCTTCAAGCCTCTGGCAGAGCGCGACTTCAGGACTGCACTGGATACTCTCGGCGAGGAGGGTCTTATCGCGGAGGCCGAGTTGCGGAAGCACCTCATCAAGTTGCAGTTTAGCACCAGTGAACTGTTGCAAAGCTTCCGCAAGGACCCTTTCTTCTCAAGGCTCGTTTAAGGGCTCGGCGTCCGTTCCGCTGGGGTATTTACAAAAACCTGATGATAAAGTTGCCTCGTAATATACTAAGCTTTGCTTGTTGAAGATTCTGTTCTGCGAGGAAGCCTGTCCACTACGAGCAGGAGACACGAGGATACATGGATCCCCGGGGGAGAGGCGGGAAGATACAGCGCACATGACTCTGTACTGCCGGTGGATCCACATCGTCGCTCGTCATGGCTTCTCTTCATGATCATCACGGACACGATACATGAGCATGTACGAACGATCGACGTACTGTACCTGTATTGGTGTCGACACTACTATCATCCATGCGTCAACGTCCATCGTAAAGAGAAGAGGAAGCCACAGGCATAATAATCAAAATTGTGGTAAATTAGTGGATCTACATATCTATCGATACACGGCCTGATGGCCTGTGCCGCTCACGTTTGGTGGCGCGGAATAATATACTGCGGTGGTTGATTCCTGAGTCGTGTGACCCAGATCCTTGCCCTGATTCATAACTTGACGCACGCGGCTGCTACCCACACTGCGTTCGCGTGGGAATAATGCCCGTCTGCTTAGTTGTTCAGCACTGAGCGCAGCCAGTGCTTCAGCGATGTGTGCGTGTTGGACTTGGCGATGAAAATACGCTCGCTGCTGCTCTTGCTGCTCTTTCGCTGTAAGCCGTTCCCGGATGATGACCACGAGCGACTCCGTGAAAACTGCGCTGCCGAGCCAGGCGAGTTCGCCGACGACGACGCGAACGACTCACTGCTAGCCACCACTATCTTTTGCTCCGATGCGCTTGATGCCAACACGGGCTGCGTGCTCGCGTTGCGCGACAGCAGCAGCTTCACGGTCTGGAACTGGCTCATGCGGCTGGCCTTGAGCAAAGGCGACTCGTTGCCCACCGTCATGGCATCCACGTCAGCTCCATTGTCCAGCAGGCAGGCGGCCACTGCCGTGTTACCACGCTGAGACGCGAGGTGTAGTGCTGTGCAACGATCGTGGGTCACATCGTCCACCGGCACCTTGCCGACCTCTAGCAGTAGCTTCACACACGCCAACTGATTCTCCTGTGCAGCAATATGCAGCGGCGTTTCGCCACTCGGGCCAACAGCGGTGCACTTTGCACCCTTCTCCAAAAGAGTCTGCACCACGACCTCTTGGCCGCGAGCACAGGCCAGGTACAGCGGCGGAATACCACTGCCGTCCTGAGCGTGCACATCGGCACCCATCTTGATCAGCAGCAGAGCCGTCTTCGCACTGCCGTTCTTCACTGCTGCATGCAGCAGCGAACTCTGCGACGTCTTGTCGCGCGCATCCAGCAGCAAACGAGTCTCGTACGTCTTTGCTAGGCACTTCAACAACCGGTAATCTGGCAGGTTGACTGCGTCGAACGCGCACTTCACAATGCTCTGTCTGGAGGCGGAGTTCTTCCCATCGCCCAGCAGCACACGGATTAGCTCTGTGTGCTCCGCCGCCGCCGCCGAGCACGCCTTTTGCAGCGTGGAGCTGGAGATCAAAGGAACGTACGTGCGTTCGTTCGCCTCCGCCCCCTTCTTGTGGAAAAGCTGATGCACCGGGCTGGCCTTCTTCTTGGCATCCGCGTTCGCGAAGCCTACCAACGTGCGAATCACGTCCTCGTGGCCGCGACTAGCCGCCATCACGAGCGCTTCCTCGTCAACACGCGCGCCGTACTGCATCAGCAAGTCCAGAATACCCGTCTTGCGGTTCTTGCAGGCGATGCCGAGACAGGTGCGCTGCCTCCGCTTGCGCGCGAGCATGGGGTCCACGCTGCGTCTCCTGTGGTTGCGGATGTGGCTGGACAGCGTCGGCCGAGCTCCGGGGGTGGCGTTGCCGGCGCCGTTCGGGTCGGCGTGGCGCTTGAGCAGCAGCTTGACAAGGCGCGCGTCGCCGGTCTCGCAGGCCACCTCCAGCGGCGTGCGGCCGCACGCGCAGCTCGAGTTGACGAGCTTGATGAGGTCGGCGCCGAAGTAGAAGCTGAGCAGGTGCTTGAGCGCCTGCAGCTCGCCCCTGCGGCAGGCCGCGTGGATCGGGGACGGCATGGCCCTGACGTCGTCCGAGGGCTGGAGGCTCTGGCAGCTGCACTGGTGGTTTCTGGGGCTGGCGGCGGCGCCCTGCTCGAGCTCCTGCTCGGGCTCCGTCTGCAGGAACGAGACCTTCTTCTTCTTCTTGAGCTGCTTGTCCTTGGGCGGCTCGCTGCCGTCGCTGCTGGCGGCGCTGCGCTCGACGCCCAGCGGCGCGGCCGCGAGGCTGGCGGACGTGGCGCGCGAGCGCAGGATGGAGCTGGGGCTCGCGCGCGGCGGCGACTCGAGCGTCACGGGCTCGGGCGCCGTGCGGAAGGCCTGGCGCAGCTCAATGGTCTGCTGCTCGAAGTCCACGCAGTGGCGCTGGCGCGACAGCTCGGCGCGACGCGGCGCGTTCAGCGCGCTGCCGGCCGACTCGAAGTCGCGCACGGGGCGCAGCTTCGACTGCGGCTGCGGCGCGGGCTCGAGGTCCTCGCACGACACGAGCTGGAGCTGCATGGCCGGCCCGCGACTGCGGCGGTCCCTGTCTCTCTCTCTCTCGCTCGCTCGGTCGGTCGCTCTCTGCGCTGCGACGCCGGGGGCCGAGCGCGAGTGCTGCCTGGGAAATTGCGAAGTGGCCCTGGGCCGAAGCTTACGCCAGGCCCGCACTGTTGTATCGCGGATTTTTTTTGGCGCTTTGGTTTCAGCAGGGCGTCTGGACTCGGCCGAGAACGGCGCAGAGAGTGCGGCGCGGCATGGCGAGCCGCGGCGCCGGAGCTAGGCCGGCGAACTGGCCACCGCCGAGGGAGAGAGGGCACGTGGCGTGGCGTAGCGGGCCGGCCGCTCGGCCGGCGGCCAGGCCAGTTGAGCTGCTGCAGGCTGTTGCCACTCGCACTGCGAGTCGCAGGACTTCGGCCGAATTGTCGGCGTCGGCATCTTGGCGCTCGCGCGTGCAAAGCCCGGGCGTGGATCCCCTCCGGATCCGCCACGCTGACCACCGCGCACTCGGTTTCACTATGCGGGGGCGTCGCCTGTCTAGCGTGGCCAGTTTGCCGCAAGAATCTGCCACCGGCAACGGCTCGGCGCCTGCAACTGCAACGGGCGATGGCGGTGCTGCGATTGCGATGATGGCCCGATGCGGCCGAGGTGGCCGTGGACAACATGGCTACACGACTGGCTGGGCCCCGACTTGCGCTGCTGGGCTTCGCCGCCGGCTGCGGCAGGCCGAGCCCAGCGGAGACGGCACTTTGGTGCGCCTCGGGGCCGCATAGATAGGCTGGGCGGACTGGCGCCGGGGCTCGGGGCCTCGCTGGCCTCACTGCAGAGAGAAAGCTGGGCGCTGGGCGTTTTGGGCGGCTGTTGCTGCAGGCGCTGAACTGCCCTAACTGGCGGCGCAGCGCTCGCGCCCACGGGCGGCCGGGACGTGCCGGTGGCCGGCTGGCCGGCGCGAAGTCGGAGAAAGCGGGAGGATAGGCTCGTTGTCCTCTTGTCGCTTCATGCACGCTCTCGGTGAAGCCGCAGGTCGGCGGGCGCGGCCTGTTCGTCGTGCCCTCGCGCCGCAGCCCGCAGACACGAACGGACTGAAGCACGGGCCGCTGTCAAGCAAGTGGCTGGCTGGCCCAGGATCGGATCTGGGCGACTTCAAGGTGGCGTCGACGGGAGGAGCAGGACCCGTGGCTCCACACTTTGTTGGGCTCCGATATGCAGAAAACATGTCGCCGATGAGTTCTCGGGGCGAGTCGAACCCGTCACGACCGCGAGGCCGAGGACAGCCGCGGCAGCAGCTGCAGTGCCGAGATGAAGCAAGCGCGGGTGCCACCGACATCTGAAAGGATGGCGATTCCAAGACGCGGCCGGTTCAGCGCGTGCGGTCGCTCGCGGGCGTCAGAACATACGAGACGCGCGAGGCCGCTTGGGCCCTCGCAGCCGCGGATAAATCAGCTGCAGCCTCGCTTGCCTCTCACCCAGCAGCGTCCCGACTCCAGCTTGTTGCAAGCAAAACTTGCAACAAGGGCGGCAGTGGCGTGACCAGGGCCGCGGTGGCGACGTGCTCGCCTTTCCAGACGCCGCTCCGCCCCGCTGGCCACTGCTTGCGGTGCGGATGGTCATCTCGGTCGTTGCTCGCTCGCTTAGGCGCCGCCAGGGCCGCGTGCGTACCGACGGCAATTACCGGAGCGGGGCCAATCTCGTTACGAGGTGAGGCGGCGCCGGGCTGAAGCAGCCATCTAATGTCGGCCTCGCGCTCGAGTTAGTCGAGCCTCCTGCAGCACTGCTGCCAGCAGGCGCGACCCGTCTGCTGCTATCCACTGACCGGGTCTTGTCGCGCCACTGCGTTCAGGGCCGGTGTTCGACCACGCTGGACAGCACTCGCTACTGTACATCAGCGTTCGTCCCGCCGGCACTGCTGGTCCGACAGACGCTCCACGCGTTGATGGCATGGTGCCCGTGAACGTGTCCCACAGCGCAGACCAGCCTCGCTGCGGCGTGCAGAGGGCGCGGTGCCAGCTCGGCCACGAAGCGGGGTGGAGCCGACCAGGCGACGCGCCCGGAGCTGATCGGGCGGGCAGCGTGGCACCGGGGCCATTAGCTGTCTACGCGATCACGGGGAGATGTTGCGTTGACAATCCAACGTGGATATACGGACAACGACACACACGACCGGCCGACATAAGTAACCGGCATCGGGGTAAAGAACACGCGAAACTCAAAAATATTTTAGCGAATCAACACTAAGAAATCAAATTTATTTAGCGAATCGCAGCTCGGATAGATTTGAGTGGACCCCGTAAAACGCGATGAGTGGCAAACTAAAACTGACCTCACTTCCAAAATGGCGCGAAAGAAGCAGCGCTACACGGTCAAGGAGAAGAGGGAAGGCGCGCTGCTCGCCATGCAAGTGGGTTTCGAAGAGGCAGCGCGCCAGCTCCTGCGCCCCCGCCCCACAGTATTTGACTGGTGGAAGCAAGCCGACCAGCTGCTAGCGTTTCAAGGCAGCGCACGATCGCCAACACTGAAGGGGCAGGGGCGCAAGGAAATATTTCCTAGCGTCTCACCCCTCCTGACGTTTATGAAGGACGCACGCAGAGACGAAAAGGTCTG
>BSXT01002164.1:0-30412 GCA_030267785.1 Phytophthora fragariaefolia | reverse complement strand
CAGCATCTTACTGCCGATTATCTTCCTGCTCAAAAAGCTGTGGCGCGAGCTCCCGATCTGGGAGAAGGTGCCGGCGCTGTGCGTCCTCATCATCTGCACCTTCCTGGGCTGCTATGTGACGTACACGTCCGGTAAGGCGCTGTTCGCGCCGACAACCTCAGACACATCGTTCCCGTACTGTGACAGCGAGTACGAGAGCAAGGTCTATTACAACTACACCGCCGTGCACGGCGCGTAAGGTAGCCGTAGGGTCGGCGCTGTAGTTGGAAGTGCTCGTTAATGCAGTACATATAGTGCCCGTGTTGTCCAAAATAAAGGTCCTTCATCGAAATGAGTACTGCTAGCTGCAGAGAGAGAGGGGGGGCAAGTCGGTGGTGTTACTTGTCGGCGAGTGGCAACCGCCAGTTGCAGTGTACATCAATAAGTAGAAGTTGCTGGTGAGAGTCTCACCGTGAGACGCGGTACTGTTTTGGGCTATCGGTGGCGTAATGCTTCGTCGCGTGCACGTGACGGTGCGGTGATTTGGGTCGGTTGGTGGCCAGATTGGGATGTCGTTGTATGATTGGGTATCGCGGCACTCGGGTTCTGTGTGTCCGCGTGGCCTAATGGATAAGGCATCGCCCTCCGAAGGCGGGGATTGGGGGTTCGAGTCCCCTCGAGGACGCTTTTTTGACAAAAATTTTGGCCCACGGCCAAGCTAAAGCAGCCCACACACATCAATACAAAAACAGGTCGTGGCACGAGGGCGACAATGGAGACGGCCCAACTCGAAGCACTATCGAGTTGGGGCCGCTACCTCCGCCGTGGGTGCATTGGTACGAGGGTGGACAGCTCTTATATGCCCGAGTACTTTTACGGCCTCGTGTTGGCGGGCTGGGCAGTGGCTGGGATTGCGTGATGGTGGTGGATGCAAGGCTGAAGCAGCACGGGTGGTAAAGCCCCAGTACTGCGTTGAATTTTTTGCAAGTATCGGCAAGTCAGTCTTTTATGCCTACTTCTTCAATCGAGCTTAGCATGTGGATCATAGTGACAGTCTGCAAAACAAATAGCTGAAAGCCGCGACTGTTTTCAAATAGCGGCACGGCCGAAAGACTACTCAGCGAAAATGATGGAGCCGACAGTGAACAAAAGAAGGTAGTGCATATGTGGGATGGACCACCGAAGGGTTGCATTTACAAGCCCAAACGAGCATAGCTAGAGCGATGATGAAGGATCGCTCTACTATCTCCACGTCTCTCTGGACATTCAAAGAACTACAGTAAACAAACCGCATCGGCAGTGCCGATGCCGATTCGGCACCCACCTTGGGCCAGGTCCTGGCAGGGACAGCGAATCAGTCCTGTCTGTCAAGAATCTTGGCAGACAATGCATCTTGGCATAATATGCATAAAGGAGTGAAGGCCACTGAGAAGCTTGCAAATATCTGAAGGAAGCGGTGGTCTATCTCTACCGCCGATGAATGAAAAGACTACCAGATCGTATGATATCATCTAGAGCGTTGACGAACGTCAACAGCATGCTCGAGAGATTGGTCTCGCAAAGAGCTCCCTGTGCTTGTTACGCATTTCCGATGGTTTGGGTGTCAATGTGAGTGGGCAGCCTCCTACTAGACTTCCATTACTGATTGAGTCTACGCAGCACAATAGCCGTAGGTTAGTGGCAGGCGTTGCTGCATTAGAATTTTCTAAAATCAAACTCGTGCGATGACGAATATCATGTACGTAAGTAAGTACGGATTTACATTCAAAGATACATGTACCATTGCAGCTTTGCTTGCATCAGCAGGAAGACTTTCTCCGTCTGTTAAAAAAGAGCTGCGATGAAATCCTGGCATCTACAGTTTCGTTGGCTTTGCAAGAAACAAAAATGAAAATGTACCAGGACGCTTGGTCCGCAGGTCAAGGACACAGTCAATCTAAAATTGTAGGTTGCACTGAGTTGCAGTGCTGGCTGCATGCCACTCACAAGCGGGCCAAAATAGTCTGCCTTTCGTCCCGTGTGTACCACGTTCGCATGCCAGCATGCGCGTACGCGAAACCAAGTCTGGGTTGGAGCCAGCTCCCCCCCCTCCCCGGAGAGTGATCGCTGCTAGAAAATAGACCTCCACGCGACGGAGCTGCCAATAACAACACCTCAGATTGATCCTGCTTCCAATGGTCTCCAAGTAACAGCAGAACGAAAACGAGAGAGTGGGGAGGGTCACATTCGCACTTGGAACCCACCAGGAGTGTGGCTGCAGACTTGGTATCGGCATTACTTTGTGATCAATGACCATCCAATCTGTTGGTGCGTCGGTGTTTGCTGCTTTGCACGTGCTGAATACCATCGTGAATCCTGCACTCGGTTTCGTTGATCCCGCCGCGATGATTCCTGTCGTCGCATTCGCACCAGTCGACAACAACGGCACACCTGATCCATCGAATTGGTCTCCGGACAGTCCACAGTCATCTGTGTCAGCTGCATTGACGGTGTCACAAGCGAAAAGTGACGCCTGCCTCGAATCCAATGGCACACTGGTGCGGGTACACGACATCAACAAGCGTTTTTGCGGACATGGATGGCCAATCTGTAATTCTGACAGCAACGGAGGTCTGTGCCCACAAGCACAACAAGGTCTTCCGAATGGATCTCACTGCACCACATTAGCCACAGGTAACAGCGTGTATGGTTGCGTACAGAAAATAACCCGAACTACCCCAACTTCGTGCCGTCTGCGCATCTCGACGATGTAGGGCTCTTGCTATTGAAAGCATTTATGTTCCTTAAATATACGTACCGTTGTCCATCTCATTATTATTATGGTAATGCACCGTTACGATAGCTGCCGACTTGGCTTACCCCCATAAATGGGCGATGAATGTGCAGTGCCCACCAAAAGAGGCTTTCGGTGAGCTGCCCCAGTTTCGTCTCGAGCGCAGTGAGAATGATGACGACCTTGACGACAACACCGGAGGCTTCAACTCTTCCGATTCTGTGAGGGAGACAGCTGCAGCAAGCGTTTTTCGGAGGAGATGGCAATTCTGGAAGAAATCGTCGCTCAAGCAGAAACGAGCACGGCAACGCAAGTGCCCGCTACCTGGAGCGGTTTTGACGCCGTTGTCAACCTCCTCGTCTCCAGGACGACACAACCTGCAAGGGGTTGAGAAAATTGACAAATTTATTGATGATCTTGCAGAGAGCGAAGTTGTGCGTCTCTCACCGTCATGCCCCCACTCAGCAAAATTATTATCGTTAAACAGTATTGAATTGCCATTGCCACCGCTTGAGATGCAGATACTACAGCGACAACGACTATCACTGGACCTCAACGGCAGCCCCACCATAAAGATTGATCAACTCATTCGACTTCAGGAATATAAGGAGCCAAAATCACCACTTAACGCTCTAAATCTTGCCGCACTACCCAAGAAGTGCGTGAGCAGCGACGAAGTTGCACTCATGCCATGTCATTCGTTACAATATCGTGGGTTTGAAATGCTGTCTGCTGAACGGTGGCGCGAACCTATTCGCGACAGAGACAAACTCTGGATGCAAGACGAGCTGCCTTTGTTATTGGCTGGAAACTCGTATTATCTTAAGACAACATCCTCGAGTATGACACGAGCGCCTGCAGCAAATAATCACGGAAAATGGGCCAGGTACGAGGCGTGTCGATTTCGAGTTCAACGGCGCTCAAACAATGTTGCTAATGCGGGCCTAGTTAGCCCAGTAAAACATTCCAAACGGGTTCACCTTCGTTCTCAAGGAACGTTGATTTCTCGTAGCTACTGCGTAGTTTCGATATTTGGGGAAGGCACTTATGGGAGACTGTACGGTGCCGGACTAACTGGGCAGGACAAGAAACGATGTCTGCACGTAGAAGCCTATGAACCGGCCACAAGTCGAACATACTCCCTCCGCGTGACACTACAAGACATTGAAGGGCTCTTTCTGTCAGGTGGAGTTGATCCCGAACGTGAAGCACTGCTAGCACCAGGCAGAAAGCAGGAATTGCTGCGCCAGCTTATTTCGTTACTCTACTTCGAGTACCCTGCTGACCCAAACACTGGTGCAGGCTACGACGATCCATACTCCCCTGAAGAAATCGTAAAGCCCCAACTACTTGGGCAACAAATATTGCGCATTTCACCAGAGATTCAGCCGAACGAATCGGCACTCCGACGTCTTGAACGAGAGGAGCGATTGCGGCAAGAGGAAGCCCGCCGCCTTGAAGAACTCGCAGCGCTCCTTGCCAGACCACGCCGAGCACGACACCGAGTACATTGCCAACCGATAAAGCTTCGGGGTCGAAGCTTTTACGTGTCAATGTATCATTTTCCCGCTCAGGCGCGCAATCTTGTAATTGTAGCGTACAACCCAAGCGCCTCGATGACGTATAAACTTACAGTTGGATTGCTGGAGGCTGCATCGATCGTAAGGTTGTATCCGTACCCACGTCGTGGGTTTAGTCTTGAGCAGACCTTGACGGTAGCCCGAGGATTAATACCCCGCCTTCGACTTCTTGGTCGCGAGGACACCAGAAACAATTCTCGAATGATGCTCGCAATAAATGGGGGCCGTCAAGGACCAGGAACTCATGCTCTTCCTCCTTTACTGCCAGTAATGACGGACGAACTCAGAAAAGAAGAAATATTCAACAAAATGTTGAGGGTCAGTCAACAGTCGCTGCAACATGAGTTGAGAATGACTCAATTTCGTCTCCATCAGGAGGCTGAGGCTGAACGAGTTGAAATTCGGCAGAAGATTGTAAGGGTTGAGGCTAAACGCGTTGAGTTGACCGAGAAAGATCAATCTCATAAGGCCAGAATCGAAGAGATCGACGCTATTGGTGGAGGTGGTGGAACGAATTTTGACGTTAAACATTTGCATGAAGAGCGACGATCCCTTAAGACAGCCCGTCAAGCGCTAAAGATCGAGATTAAGTCTACAGCAGCTCAGTTAGCTGAGTTAAATAAACAGTTACAGGATGTAAGTGAAAAGGAGAATGCATCAGGAGATCGCGCTCAGCGACGGGCTGACAGAGCTCGGAAGAAAATCCGTGGCGAGGTACTGCAGACAGTATCGGCTTCATTTCAAGAGATGATGCCCATTAAACTACAACTTCCACTTGGACAGCGGACGTGGCTTGCAAAGACACACATGAGGCCTGGGCATTTGCTGGTATCCTCTGGAGGTTGCAAAATATCGGGGAAACATCTTCGCTACTCACTTTTTGTCTTAGAAGAGAAAATTAACGATGCTTTGGACGACGCAGATACGAACGGTCAGCTCTTGTTACTTGAGTTTTACGATCCCGGTTCATCCATGCGAAGTACAAATTTCGTCCTCTCGAACTTGGAGTTGGTTGCCCTGACGAAGATCTGTCACGAGCAGCAACAATTAGTCTCTGAACTTGCTTCACCGGCGTCACACTTGTCGAAGCGACTCCTTGAATTGCACGAAAACATGAGAGCGGTCCGTCAGTCGCTATATAATTTGGATAACACACTATCTGGTCCTTCAAAAAGCAACGCAGTGAAAGCAAAGGCTTCGTCGAGCAAGGAAGAGCGAGAGGAATTGCACCACGCTCTGAAAGCGGCTAGTAATGAGATCCGCAAGTTAAATCGAGATGCTCCCTGGCCAACATTGGTGAAAGAGCTTTGTAGGAAATGCACCATTAACACAGGGGCAAATGGAACGCTGTTCGAAGTCGGCTTGGACCGGTGTATTTTCCGAGCTGTTTCGCCTGTGCTCCGCATCACAAATGATGAAAACGAAGTTGACAACGACGAGTCTAGCGCCGTGTACTGCCGCGTACGGGCAGAAGTGGCCCCTCTAGCTAAAGCGTTGGTATTTGAGGTCTGGGACCCGTTCGAAGGGGTGCACTGGCGCGTCGAGAACCCCGAAAGCCGGGAGCTGTTCCGCGAGTTCGCAGTTGAGACCTTCATCGAGCAGCAGATGCATCTAGAAGCGATCGTGATGTCGCTGCTCCTGCACACGGACGCTGAAACAGGGCGCCTGGAGCTGCGCTTCGAAGAGTGAACATCATAGAGCCGCTGCACAAACTAAAGAACAGAGCACGCGCTTCACCGTTAAAAGTACTTGTGCGTTTCTCGTCAACATGGCGTGTGCTCCGGCTCGAGCCCTAGCAGCTCGCTGCGCACATCCCCGGCCGTGTGCGGTACGTCACCGGCCTAACTGAAGGAGCTCGGGTCCTTGGAGTTGCCGGTCAAGCGGCGGAACTTCTGCGCGATCTCGTCGAACTCGGTGCTGAGGTCGTCCAGCGAGTTGGCCAGCGCCTCCACGGGCGACGACGCGTCGTTGGTCTGCACGCGCACGGTGATGTCGTGGATGAGCGGGTGCGGGTGGCGGTAGCCGCTGAAGGTCACGTTGGGGTCGCGCAGCAGCTGCCTGCAGGAACGAGGGCGTCAGGTCAGTGGGCGGGCGGGCGGGCGCGTCTGCTCGAGCCGTACGCACATGCGGATGAGGTTGCCCATGGTGTGGTCCTCGCGCAGGATGGTGAACTTGCCGGCGTTGGAGATCTTGGTGTCCTTCTCGTACGTCACCTTCTGCGCGCCCTCGGGCAGCAGGTACGAGTCGCTGCGGTTCGGCGCGTTCATCTCGCCTTGGAAAAGAAAATACTTGAGGAAAATCAAACTGTACAAGACTGAAGGAAACGACGGGGGCAGGTCACTGAAGCGGGGGGATGGGACAGAATATGGTGTGGCGCACACGAACTTCACTGCGGCTCGATGACAACCAAAAGCCGATGGAGCGCGCGACGCGGCCGCTGAGCGGCAGCAGCTCGCAGCGGGAGAAGCGGCGGCGGACGATACCGCGCCCGACCCACCGGCCCTGGACGGTGTACGCGCCTCCGAGGAGCGCCGACGACCCGAGTGTGCCCGTTGCGGCCAACACCTTCCGCTTCATGTCGTTCAACGTGCTGGCAGGTGAGAAGCGACGCAGCGGCCCCAGTCTGCGCGATGGGTCGTGACGTGTGTGTGTGTGCGTTTGTGGTTCAGATTACCTGGTGCAGAACGACCGCGAGAACCAACCGGCCAAGCGTCACGAGAAATACGAGCAAGTGGCGAGACAAGACGACGCTGCGCTGCGCTGCTCGCTTCACGTTGCTGACTCTGTTGCGTCCCGGTTCGTGCTGCAGCTGGGAGTACCGTCGAGGTCGGCTCGTGAAGGAAATCCTGCGGTGGCTGCCGCATGTGGTGAACCTGCAGGAGGTGGACCATTATGAGGACTTTTTCGAGCCGAGACTGCGGAACGCGGGCTATGTGGGCGTCTACAAGAGGAGGTGGGATGGATATACTCGTGGCTGCTGTTATGCTGTCGTTGCACACTCATTTGGTGATCGGTGCTGTAAGAACTGGAGAAACGACCCACGACGGCTGCGCGATCTTCGTCAAGGAGAGCATGTTCCGCATTGTGTCGTCGCACTCGATCGAATACCACGTCCCGGATCACCCAGTGTTGAATCGCGACAACATTGCACTGACCGCAGTTGTTGAGGCCAAATCGAGCGCTGCACGCTTTATCGTTGCGAACACACATCTGCTATTCAACCCCAACGTTCGTGTGCTGGCATGTTATTGTTTGTCGCCCGGTATTAAGCAACCTGATGATATCTTGCGTGATTGTTGCGCAGCGTGGGGAAATTAAGTTGGCTCAGCTCAACATGTTGCTGAAACACCTAGCATCTTTACGACAGGAAAAAAAATCGATGCTACCAGTTCTACTCTCTGGCGACTTTAACTTTGCGCCCCACAGTCCGCTTTACCATTTCCTGTCTTCGGGAAAGCTCGACGCGTCTGGGCTTTCTCGCTACGGCTTATCTGGGCAAAACTTGGACACACGCGCACTGAAAGTGCGTTTTTTTCTAGCATTATTTGTATGAACAAGTTCAGGAGTATTGATAACTGATGATGTTTTTGTCAACCACTTGATCCAGAAATCACTTCGGACGAATGAAAACGATAGAGCTCGCCACTACGGAAACGGCACTGCATTTGGTAAATTCAAGAGTGCCAAAGCCCGACGTGATGATTTCCAAGTGTTCAAACCAAATACCGTGTATTCGCACGAGGTAATGAGCCCGAACTACCAACTTTGTCGGACGAACTGTCATTGACTACTGTATCGTTGCCATTTCAGCTTGACTTTGCCAGCGCTTATGCTCAGTCCCCCAATGGCAAGTGCACAGGTGAACCAAAGTTCACGATATTTCACAGCGCCTCAAAAGGCACTGTAGATTACATTTGGTTTACTCGCAGATCGTTGCACTGCCATGGGGTTCTTGAAATGATCCCCGCTGGGTTGCTCTTCAAAAATAACGAGCTGCCAACTGCAGAGCACTCAAGTGATCACATGTCACTTGTTGCTGATTTCTCGCTACGATGAGACCTCTTCCAAGACAAAGCTAGCCTCGCTTCTTGTTAGGCAAAGAAAAATACATGGTGCTTGAAAACATTCATTGTACCCTTATGCAGATTTTTCTGCTTGTTTGTACGTACACGCACTGAAGCCGGCAATCGGCAACGCCCTGGTGGGCCTTCTGAGGACAACGGTCAGCACTGCTAATCGCACCCACGATGGCCGTGGCGGCGATGGTGACGGTATCGTATGATTCTCTCTGGTGCCCGACAAGCTGCCAGAGATCATGGATGCTGATGTAACGTCGGCCGTCAATTTGTTGGCAAGACGTTAAGTGGCTGACGAAAAGCTGGAACTATCTCCGCAAGACGATCGTTTCGTAAAATGAGAATTTGTTTATTGCTGAAAGCCAAATATCTACACGCTGTGCACGCACCAAACTCCGGACGCACCGGCAAGGCTCTCAGTAGCGCACAACAATAACATCTCTATTTCTTCTCCAGCAGTTTGGCAATTCCGTAGCCCACCAGGCCCACAACAGTGGCGCCGACGAGGTGGAAGCTGAGCGGAATTCCAAAAGGGGGGACGGGCGGGACCGGGACATTGCCAGGGTCCTCGTACAGCGCCGTCTTCGTGTGCTTCGGGTCGCGAACAATTGCAGCCGCGCGTCGGCCAGCCACGAAGCCATCCTCGTGGAAACCACGGCCTAGCCAGGCACCAGACAGCGTGATGCCCTCCTCCTGGATGATGTCGTCCTGCGGGATGCAGTCGGCTAGCAGGCGCGGGTGGTCCCAACGGAAGGAGGAGATCGTCTGCTCAGCAGAAGGGCGCTTACCCTGGAAGTCGTGCGGCGTGATAGTGACGAAGACATCCTTCTTGCTGTTGAGGCGCTGGATACGGTTCATCCAGTACGTCAAGACGTACTGATCGTCCTTCGTGATGAGGACGTTCCAGCTGCTCCACACCTTGTTCGACGGCGGCAGCATGTTCGGGTCGCGGTGAATGTACATCATGCTCTTGTGGAAGTGGAAGCGCATCAGTGAACGATAAGCCTTCTCGCTCCAACGCAGCATGTGCGCGCTCTCATCAGCGTGTGTGGCCAGCACGACGTGGTCGCACTCGATACGCTCGCCACCGTCAAGGATAACAGCCTTGCCGCCCTTCTCGACCTGGTCGACGGTGGCGTTATAGCGCACCGTGCCGTTGTACTCCTCGGTAAAGAGCTTGAGGAAGGGCTCGATGTAGCCCGAGCCGATGTACCACCAGAGGTGCTTCGGGCGGTCTGTGCGACGACCGAGCGCACCGAGGATGACCTGCCAGAGCGGGATGTAGAGCGAGTTGGAGTGGGTCTTAAGGCAACGAAGGAACTGCGTCACGGGCAGGTCCAGCACGTCGTGCTTGGGCACCGTCCAGAGGATGGAGACGAAGGCCAGGAAGTAGTGGCGGAAGAACTCGTTCGAGTAGCGGCCCTTGGCCGCCCACTCGCGCGTGGTGATGTTCTCCTTCACGGGCATGGTCATGAGGTCCATGGTGAAGCGGTAGATGTCGATGAGCACGCGCCAGATGCGGGCGTCGAAGAGGTTGAGAACGCTGCCGTGGAACGGGGCGCGGGACGAGAACTGCACGTCGCCCTCGATGTCCGACGTGACCGTGAGGCTCATGGGGATGCGCTTCTTGGTGGTGCCGTCCGGCTGCGTGATGCCCAGCGACTTGAACCACTCCTTGATGTTGGGGTTGGAGTCGCCGAACATCATGAAGCCGATGTCCACCATCTCGCCGTCGATCTCCATCTCGTACGTGTGGCCGCCGAGCGTCGCGTTCTTCTCGAGCAGCACGACCTCATGGCCGTCCTTGGCCAGGTGGTAGGCGGCGGAGGTGCCGCCGATGCCGGAGCCAACCACGACGACCTTCATGGGTGGGTGGGGGGTCTGCAGGCGGGGAGGATTCCGAAATGGCCATGGCGAGCGTCCACGAGCCAACTGAGCCCCCCGTCCACCACCACCGAGGGAGCCATACAAACGCCGAGTCAAGCGCAGCGATATGCGCGGATTGGACAGGCCAGGCTGCAGGACCTCGCGAGGTGGACACCGAGTTCTACAGGCACTTCAACGCCAAAGCCATTTCGACGACACTGTCGCGACGGTATCCAATGAGGAAACGCAGCGGCGAAGCAGGAGACTCCTGCCACAACGCGGAGTGCTAGTGCAATGCTGCTGAATATGCACACGTTGAAGCGCGTTGCGGTGGTGCCGAGAGCACCGACGGCACAATTTGTCCGGATTGCGCGTATCCTTGCAGCGTGACGTGGTAGGGACTCCTAACAATGCCCGATCCTGGGGTGGGCTTGGGCACGGGCGTCAACTTGGATGAAGCCGCTCGATAGAAGACACGAGGAATGGAGAAAAACTAGTGTCGAATTGGGTGAATACCGTACGGTGGCTATCGTTTGCGTGCCTACTGCGCGCGGCACCCGTGTGCACCCACGCCCACTCAACTTAATACACTCACTACTTACTACGCCGTGTACACCGATTAGAACTTAACGTCCAGGTACTTGGCGATTCCGTAGCCCACCAGACCCACAACAGTGGCGCCGAAGAGGTGGAAGCTGAGCGGGACGCCGAAAGGAGGCACGGGCGGGGTGGTAATGTTACCCGGGTCCTCGTACAGCACAGTCTTCGTGTGCTTCGGGTCGCGAATGATCGCTGCCGCACGTCGACCAGCCACGAAGCCGTCCTCATGGAAGCCACGGCCCAGCCAGCAGCCAGACAGCGTGATACCTTCCTCCTGGATGATCTCATCCTGCGGGATGCAGTCGGCAAGCAGACGCGGATGGTCCCAACGAAAGGAGGAGATCGTCTTGTCAGCTTCGGGGCGCTGGCCCTCAAACTCCTCGTACGGAGTGATAGTGACGAAAACATCCTTCTTACTGTTGAGGTGCTGGATGCGATTCATCCAATACGTCAGGATGTACTGGTCCTCGTTGCAGATCAGGACGTTCCAACTGCTCCACACCTTGCTCGACTTAGGCAAAAGTGTTGGGTCACGGTGCACGTACATCATGCTCTTGTGGAAGTAGAAGCGCATCAGTGAGCGATGAGCCTTCTCGCTCCAACGCAGCATGTGCGCGCTCTCATCGGCGTGTGTGGCCAGCACGACGTGGTCGCACTCGATACGCTCGCCACCCTCAAGGATAACAGCCTTGCCGCCCTTCTCGACCTGGTCGACGGTGGCGTTATAGCGCACCTGGCCATTGTATTCCTCCGTGAAAATCTTCAAGAATGGCTCAATGTAGCCCGAGCCGATGTACCACCAAAGGTGCTTCGGGCGAGCCGAGCGGCGGCCCAGAGTGCGCATGATCACCTGCCAGAGCGGGATGTAGAGCGAGTTCGAGTGGGTCTTCAGCGCACGGAGGAATTGCGTCACGGGCAGGTCCAGCACGTCGTTCTTGGGCACTGTCCACAGTACCGAGACAAAGGCAAGGAAGTAGTTGTGGAAAAACTCCGTCGAGTAGTGGCCCTGGGCGATCCACTCACGGGTGGTGATGTCCTCCTTCACGGGCATGGTCATGAGGTCCATGGTGAAGCGGTAGATGTCACGCAGGACACGCCAGATACGCAGGTCGAAGAGGTTGAAAATGCTGCCGTGGAATGGAGCGCGCGATGAGAACTGCAGGTCGCCCTTGATGTTGGAACTCACCGTCAAACTCATGGGAATGCGCTTTTTGGTGGTGCCGTCGGCCTCCGTGAGACCAAGAGACTTAAACCACGCCTTGATGTTTGGGTTGGAGTCACCGAACATCATGAAGCCGATGTCCACCATCTCGCCGTCGATCTCCATGTCGTACGTGTGTCCACCAAGAGTTTCATTCTTCTCGAGCAGGACGACTTCGTGGCCATCCTTGACAAGGTGGTAGGCGGCGGAGATTCCGCCAATACCGGAGCCAACAACGACAACCTTCATCTTGTACTTGGGCCTTCAGTAGACGCCGCTATTGCAGGTACGCGTCCAATGCAGAAATGATCATCCTCGAGGCGCAGCGCATTCTTGTCAGGTGGGCCAGTTAGCTCGCCCAGCGGATACGCACGTAGCGCAGTTGCTTCAGCTTCAGCTTCAGCCTTCCCCATCCGGACAGAGCACAGCCAGCACCACCACACGTTGAGCGCGTATCTAGCTGCATTTGCTGCCGGGCAAGCACAGCGTTTCTCTGGCAGATTGATAGGCGAGCCTGTGGGCTGATGATACACTTGCCGTCTGGTTTGAGATTACATTCAGCATTATCCTAGCTTGGATGTTACTTCGAAGTATTTCGACGGATAGTCGGTGATACCCACCGCCGGTGGGCATCACCGGTAGTACTGGTTTCCGGATCGACCTGTTGGCTTCTTGATCAACGATTCAATGAAAATGGATGCGGGGCCATTTGTCCGATTAATTCTGCCGCGTTGGCGAACTCACACAAGATACGGGTGGTTTGCTATCGTCGTGGGCTGCCATGACAGGATTTGCCTGCTTACTTGTGCTTTACCTGAGCCGTGCTTGGAGAGTCCATCACTCACAGCAATGCGCTAGCTCGCCGATCTTAATGTGATGTACATGCAAGCTTCTTGGTCATAACGATGCTGTTGACGACACATCACATGCAAAAGAGCATACGCGCGGTGCCGCAAGTTGACACTCTTGAACATGAACCTTCGTGATAAATTTCCTGGTGCTGATTTTTGCAGGTCCTATCCCCTTTGAGAGTCCAGCCTAGTTTTTGCAAATCAGCGTTTCTTTCGGTGTTGCCCCGGTTCTGAGTGCACGGGCCGATCGTACGAGTCGTCGACCCACGGAAATCACCAATACGAGGGCGACAACTCGAAGCGCTTGTTGATCGTGGCAAGATTGTTGCTTGCTTGCTTACCTAGTATTCTGGATAGGTAAAATACCTACTCGCCCGTTGGTCGATCAGCTGAAACCAGCGCTTGAACATTGGGCCAAAGATCCGACGGCAGGTAGGTACAGGCTGGTTTGCAGGAGCGAAACCAGCCCAACTGATCGCGACGCTTTCAGCAGTGAGCATTCGTCTTCTTGATCAGAAAGTTAAGCTCCAGTATGTTGAGATAACCGGTGACCGGTGCAGTGCCAATGTTTTACGATGTCCAAGCCCAGGAGTACTTACTGCGTCAGCGGAAGGAAGCCCGCTCAAACAATCTGTGAGGAAGGGTGTAAATTCTTACGATCCGACCCAGATTGGTAGAGGACAGGCTGGCATCAGGGCTGTCACCAAGCAATACTCAAGCCACTGCATTAGCTTCTTGGGAAACCAGTGCTTGTAACTTGCTTAAACGACAGTGATTTATTATATTCTAGAGAGGACATTGACCGACGCAGTTTTAGGCCTGTGAAGGATTTTCTGCGTTACAAGCAGTAGTGTTTGCAAAGCAAAGCAACAAGACTGAGAAAAACTAAGCCAGTGTGTTGGACAGCACGAAGCAGCCACGGCTTGGCTCTTGTAACACGTTCAAACGGTTATATTATAGTAGTAAGATACGAATCGTATCACGATGTAGCCGTAGTGCTACCAGGAGCATGTGCCGCACATATGTTCACTTCTGTCGAAGTCCAGCATTACATTTCATCGAATGCATAGGATGTTGAAACGGTAGTCCAGCTATCAAGCTCTGGGTAATGACAAATTATTGACATTATCGACCTCAGAATCACATACTGTATCGAATACAGTATGTGTCTGATAGCTAGGTGAACGCGGCAAGAGCCGGCAAAGTTTGCCGTGCAAGTAGCTCTGTTGCGCATTGAAAACTCGTCCCCTCATCATCTGCTGCGTTGCCCGTCTTAGCCGCCCGCACGATACGTGCTGGTCACAATGAAGCACTTTGGTCGTGCTGCGCTACGCGAATGACTGGCTGCAGGGCAACAGACGCAAAAGTATCTTTCGAGCACTTCAAGTAGGCTATCGTATGCGTAATTTGTGCATTCTCGAGTGGGGTACGTGTACAAAACCCAAGTGGTCAGCTGCGGCGAGATCTGTAATAATTGCCTCCGCGCTGGATCGCGGCCGCACCGTCTCGACTCGCTAAGGTCCGATTTATCCCCTGGGGGAAGTGAGGAGGAGAAGATTTCTTTCTGGAGCGACAACAGGAAGTGACAGCATGACCGTCGCGCACGGCAACTCCGGTACGTGATGGCTCCCAGCCCACGGCGCGCGGGGAGCTCCCCCTGCTTGCCCGCGATTCCCCTCCGTCTGGGCTTTCAGTACCCGCGGCGTTGGGCTCCAGCCGCCGTCTACAGCCGCCGCAACGCTAACTTCCTCCGGGTGGATCTTTTGCCCGTATCTGCTCAGCCGCGGGCGTCCTCGCGCTCCTGGAAGAAGAAGACAACGCGCTCAAGGTGCGGCGGTGCTCTGCGCTTCAAATGCGCCGCGCTGTGTCCCCCCGGGGGGCCCTCAATTAACGCCCGTAACTGCTTGTCACCCGTAGGCCCATGCCCTGCAGAAGCTGAACCTGGTGGTCGACCACTACTGGGCCGAGATCGCCGACGCCATCCCGCTCATTGAGGAGCTGTCGGAGGAGAAAAACTTCCCGGACCGCGAGCTGGCGGCCTACGTGGCCTCCAAGTGCTTCTTCCACCTGGAGGAGTACGAGGATGCGCTGCGACTGGCACTCGGCGCCGGCAAGTACCTGGACCTGAACACGCGCTCGCAGTACACAGACACGATCATCGCCACGTGCATCGACAACTACGTGGCCGTGCGGGCCAAGGAGGACCCCGAGGCCGAGAAGGCGCTGGACCCGAGACTCACGCAGGTGGTGGAGCGCATGTTCGAGCGCTGCTACGCCGCGGGAGAGTTCCGCCAGGCCATGGGCATTGCTCTCGAGGCCCGGCGACTGGACCAGGTGAAGGAGTGTCTTGCCCGCTCCACGGACGTGTCGGCCTCCCTCTCGTACTGCTTCGAGATCTGCAAGACGGTGGTGAGCAACCGCCACTTTCGCCTAAAGGTGTTTGAGGTCATGCTGGACGTCTACCGCTCGCGCCCGACCCAGGAGCACGCTAGCGTGTGTCAGGTCTTGCAGATGCTGGACAACCACGTGGAAGTCAGCAAGATTCTGGACCAACTCGTGCGTGGCAGTGATCACGACTGCCTCGTTGCCTTCCAGGTCGCATTTGACCTCAACGAAAACGAAAACCAGAAATTCCTAATGAATGTCTACCACTCGCTGCCGAGTCCCCCCGCCCCCGCTGCTGAGCCAGCCGCAGACGCCACAACCACAGCGGAGGAGGGGAAGACCGAAGCGCCCGCTCCCGCCGCTGTGCCCGCCACTCCCCCGCCAGCCCCTGCTGGAGCTTGCGCTGATTACTGGGAAAAGCTCGCCAAGTTGAAGCAGGTCCTGTCCGGTGAGTTCCTTGTGGACCTCAAGCTAGACTTCCTGCACAGCCACAGCGACTCGGACCCCCTTGTTATGAAGACTATTAAGACCGCTGTGGAAAACCGCAACTCGGTGCTTCACCATGCTGCTGTAATTGCACACGCCTACATGAACTGCGGTACGACCTCGGACACGTTCTTGCGGGAGAACCTGGAGTGGCTGGGCAAGGCCACCAATTGGGCTAAATTCACGGCTACGGCTAGTCTTGGCGTTGTGCACAAGGGTCACGTTCGTGAGAGCATGAACCTCCTGGCTCCTTACTTGCCGCAGGGCGGTATGACCACCTCGCCGTACTCGGAGGGTGGAGCTCTCTACGCGATGGGTCTGATTCACGCAAACAAGGGCTTTGCAGGCTCCGGAAGCAAGTCAACCATGGAATACTTGCGCAATGCACTTAAGAATGCTGGATCGGATGAAACTGTGCAGCATGGTGCCTGCTTGGGTATTGGCCTCTGTGGGTTGGCCTCGCACGACTACGAGTTGTACGAGGAATTGAAGACCGTCCTGTTCACCGATTCTGCAGTTGCTGGTGAAGGTGCTGGCCTTGCTATCGGCCTTACCCTTCTTGGTGCGGGCGGTGAGGGTCGTAACGGTGAGATTGTGAAGGACCTGCTTGCGTATGCTCACGATACGAAGCACGAGAAGATTATCCGCGGTTGTGTGATGGGCATTGCGTTGATGATGTACGAACGTGAAGAGCAGGTGGATACACTGATCGAGCAGCTGACCCGCGACAAGGACCCACTGATCCGCTACGGAGGTATGTACACCGTGGCTATGGCCTACGCTGGCACAGCGAACAACACGGCAATCCGGCGACTGCTGCACGTTGCCGTGAGTGATGTGTCCGACGACGTTCGTCGTGCTGCTGTTACGTGTTTGGGCTTCATTTTGTTCCGCACTCCTGTGCAGGTGCCTAAACTAGTGTCACTGCTGGCTGAGAGCTTCAACCCCCACGTGCGCTACGGCGCCTGCGTGGCTGTGGGCATTGCATGCGCTGGTACGGCAAAGAACGAGGCTATTCAGCTTCTGGAACCTCTGCTCGACGACGCTGTAGACTATGTGCGCCAAGGTGCACTGTTGGCTCTGGCCATGGTTATCATGCAGGAGTCCGAGGGTCGTAACCCCAAGGTGGCAGCTATCCGGGCGAAGATCCTGAAGCTGATTACGGACAAGCACGTTACCACAATGACTAAGATGGGTGCCATTCTGGCGCAGGGTATCCTGGATGCTGGTGGACGTAACGTAGTTATTTCACTGCAGTCTCACACTGGTTTCACGAAGATGGCCGCTGTGGTTGGTCTCGCCATTTGGGCACAGCACTGGTTCTGGTACCCTCTTTTCAACTTTTTGGAATTGTCATTCCAGACGACTATGGCGGTTGGCCTTAACAAGGACTTGAAGCTTCCTCGCGGCTTCGAACTCACGTGTAATGCTAAGAAGTCAGCGTTTGCCACGCCTAAGCGTATGGAAGAGAAGAAGGAAGAAAAGAAGGAACTGGTGGCTACTGCCGTGCTGTCCACAACGGCCAAGGCACGCGCACGCCAGGCTAAGCAGGACGCTAAGGAGAAAACGACCAAGCCTTCTGATGCTAGTGCCGACATCGTTATGGAGGAGAAGGAGACATCTGCTGCTGACGAGGAGAAGAAGGAAGAGTGCGGCGATGCGATGGAAGTGGATGCAGAGGGCTCCAAGGCAGCAACTGGCAAGAAGGCAGCAGTAGCCAAGGAGCCGAGCGTGTTCACATTTACAACTCCTGCTCGTGTGACGCTTGCACAGGAGTCCGTAATTTCTCTGGACACAGCGCAGAGGTACGTTCCGGTGATGCACCCAGCGCAGAGACTGGCAGGAGTTATCATGCTACACGACACAACGCCCAACGAGGCCGAGGATGTGGAAGCCGTGAAGGCACCCGCTGCCGCTGGCGCGGAAAATGAGGCGGACCCGCCTGAGCCGTTCGAGTGGGAGCCCCCGCAGTAGGTATGTACGTACGTACAGGACAAGATAGGCCTCACGCTCGGCGTGCAAACCGACATGGGGATCGGGCTTTGTTCAGCGCCCTCTCGACTCCGTGATTGACGGAGCAACCGTAGCAGAACAACGAGGCCAATACCCACTGTGAGCGGCACAGCAACTCGAATATAATTTTTCAATCAAGCGTTCGCACCCCATGTCAGGCACCAAGCATGTTGTGTACAGAAGCTCGTTGTGTAGTTCTGGAGTAAGATGATACCTTTTGATTTGCATGCGAGGGAGGCACCCCCTCATCATTCTCCCCACATTCAGACTCCCCCTCCCTCGCAGTGGCAACCCCTCCACAACGAAGCAAGAATGCTGGACCTGTCCGACGACCTTGGTGGATCGGCGGCTACCCCCATGCTACCTGTGGGCGCCGGCGACCGGTTTGCGAAGGTGACGGGGCC
Source organism: Phytophthora fragariaefolia (assembly GCA_030267785.1). Lineage (NCBI taxonomy): Eukaryota > Oomycota > Peronosporomycetes > Peronosporales > Peronosporaceae > Phytophthora > Phytophthora fragariaefolia. The sequence goes on along the minus strand of BSXT01002164.1, from coordinate 12,198 downwards.
GCAGATTGGGCAGCCGCTCCATCGAAAGCTGTTCGTGTTCACGAGACCGGGATGGCGAGCGTATCTGAAGCAGTTCATGACATTGCAGGAGATATCTGGAGCGTTTGGCGACATCGGGTTATTCCTACCACTGCTCACTGCGCTCGCTATTGGGCGCGTGAATGGCACCCCGCAAATCGAGTTCGGCGCGGCGCTGTTCTTCGCAGGAGTTTTCACGTCGAGCTTGGCACTTCACTTCAACGTGCCGATTCCGGTGCAGCCCATGAAGACGATCGCAGCCGTGGCAATCGCCGATAAGTTCCCCAACGAGCAGATTATAGCCGCAGGTATTCTGATGGGAGCCATTGTGGGATTGCTGGCGCTCACCAACATCATCACACATGCCAGCAAGATCGTGCCGGTGGCAATTGTGAGTGGAATCCAGTTGGGAGTCGGGATTAGCTTAATGGGGAAGGGTTTCAAGAGCGCATACGTGAAAGCTGTGAAGTTTGCGAGTTTGCCAGGTGCCGACGTGATCTCTGCTGCCGATGCTGCTGTTGAAAGCAAGGACCAAGTCGTTTGGTTGGGACTGGATTCTGTCTCCGTTTCGCTGCTTCTAGGGGCGTTGTGCATCGTATTCATCCGCAGCCGTAAAGTACCCATGGCTTTACTGCTATTCATCTACGGGATGGCGGTTGCTGTCTACCAATACATCCGCCTCCACGACAAGTACCACCTGCCGTCGCTAGCTCTGGGGCCGAAATTCGTCGCGCCGGTGGTCCCCTCGGCGCGCGACTTTGGCCAGGCGTTCGTTTACCTCGTTCTGCCTCAATTGCCGCTGACGCTGCTGAACTCGGTAGTCGCCCTCGAGTCCCTGGCAGCTGAGCTCTTCCCAGCGCACGACAAGCCCGCGGGCGTGCGCCGCGTGTGCTTCAGCATCGCCGGCGGGAACTTGCTCTTCTCGTGGCTCGGCATGCTGCCCGTGTGCCACGGCGCCGGCGGCCTGGCCTCCCAGTACGCGTTCGGTGCGCGCAGCAGCCTGGCGATGGTGTTCCTGGGGGGCTTCAAGATGCTCTTCGCGCTGCTGCTCGGCTCCTCGTGCGTGTCACTGCTGCAGACGGGCATCTTCCCGGCGTCCGTGCTGGGCGTGATGCTGGTCTTCAGCGGCCTGAGCCTGGCCGTCGTGGGGCTGAAGCTCGACGCGGACGCGGACGAGGACGAGCGCGACGCGGCGCTGCTGCTGCTGCTGCTGACGGCCGCGGGCTGCCTCGCATGCAACACGGGCGCGGGCTTCCTGCTCGGCGTGTCGGCGCACGTTCTACTTCGAACGTTGCGGCACTTCAACGTCAAGTAGCGTCAGGTAGCGAGTTCGAGAGGGAATGTCGCTCGAATGTACTGCTGCGTGTGCGCCACACGGCCTATCCGCTTCCGGCTCGACGCCCAGTCATCGATCGGTCACCCGCTCCGTCTACTGCGACGCGGTCTGTCACATTGCGGCGCTCTGCTTGGCGCCCGTGAGCCCCTCGCGCTCGCTTGCCAGTCGCCCAGAGACGACCCCGAACTCGGGGCCAAAGGCAGCAGCTCCCAATCCCGACGGAGAGAAGTTTCAGCTGAGCCAGAGCCGCGGCAGCAGCGTCGGGACCCCATGGCCGGCGAGCGCGTGGGTCGCAGCTTCGAGACGCAGCGCCTGGTGCCGCCCCCGCCGAGCGCCTACAATAGCTACGACGGCAGCTTCGACGGCCGCGGGGCCGCCGTCGGCGCCTTCTCGCTGCTGAACGGCGGCCGCGCCGGCTACGGCGCCACGCTCGGCCGCAGCGGCAAGGACGCACCCAGAGACCTGGAGCCGCGCTGGCCGCCGTCCGTGGCCATCCCCGTGTCGGCGTCGGCGGCCGACAAGCTCTCGAACTGGCAGACGTTTTACCACTTGCTGTCGTTCATTACGGGCACGGGCATGCTCTGTCTGCCACTGGCGCTCGTGGAGATCAACTGGTACGGCGTGCTGCTGCTCGTGGCGGCGGCGCTCGTGAGCGCGTACACCTCCAAGCTCCTGGTGGACGCGCTGGAAGCCGTGCGCTGGCTGAGAGGCACCAGCGTCTCGCTCAGCGACCTCGGACACGAGTGTTTTGGCACCGCTGGAAAAGTGGTCACGAGTGTGCTGGTGCACGCGTCTTTTCTGATTCTGTCCACTGGCTACTTGGCGCTGGCGTCCTCGTGTCTGGTGGATGTGCTGGGTCTCCAGTTCGGCACGGTTATGGTTTTGGTAGCCGTGTGCGTGTGGTTTCAAGTGCTGGTGCCGTCGCTCAAGACGCTGGCAGTGCTTTCGGCTGTGAACGTCGCCTTCAGCTTCTGGATCGAGTCGGTCATTCTCGGGGACGCCATGTACCCGCTGAAGCAGATTGCGCTGGAGCACTCGGATTTTGTGTTTGTGACGCCCGACCTTTCGAACGTGACGATGATGGGAAAGCTCTCGTACACGTTCTCTCTGCTGCTTGGTGCATTGTTCGGCCACTCTATCATTCCTACTTTGTACGACGCAATGGCGGACCCAACCCAGTGCAGCAAAGTGGTGGCGCGCACGAAGCTAGGAGTCACTGCGCTACTGTATCTACCCATTTGCTGCGTCACGTACGCTGTTTACGGTGCGACGCTACAGGCACCGGTCTTTTTCAACATGCGCAACGTTGTGGTGCGCAATTTGGCCATCGTGCTGTACAGCATCCACTTGCTGCTCTCGTACACGATCACGTTGTTCCCTCTACAGCGCGCATTCGAGCGGTGGATCGTGCAGCCTCCAAGCGGAAGCGGACGAAGCAGCCCAGTGGAAGCCGCCGCAGCAGCAGGAGCGCTGCCCTTTGTGACGTCTAGCCCTGCGGCCGCAGCTGACGAAGAAGAACGATGTGGCGGAGTGGAGACCACTGTGCGTCTGCTCTGCCGCACCATTTTGGTGCTGACCACGCTCTTTCTCGGTTATTTCACGGCGCCCAGCACGCTGGATGTGTTCGCGTGGATGCTCGTGCCCACAGCGCTTCTAGCGCTTGTTCTCCCCTCCGTCTTCTATTGGCAACTATGCAGCGAAGATGCCACGCGAATGGACCGCGTTGCCACTGTTGTGATCAGTGTGGTCGGGATTGTCACCGCGCTTTGGAGCCTCGCAGTGATCGTGGAGTGCTAGTGAAAACCGTGCAGCGCGAGCAAGGCGACGGCAGCAGTAAGTAAGTTAAGCAGAGAGTAGGAAGTGATCGCAAATGTACCAAGCAACTAATTCTACTAAGTCGCGGGGGGAAACTGCAGCGTCCCCCTCGCCGTAATCAAGCGAAATACCCAATGGTTTCAGTCAGTCTCAGTCTCGCTGGTTGCAGGTCAACTTCAACCTGTCCCCTACTACGTCATAACTCGTGTACGCGCACATAGATAACCCACGGAATCCGATTTGGGCACCGCGGGATATTTTCGTCTCCCATTTCTATCACGGAAGGTCCCCGCGTCGAAGGGAGGGAAGCAGCAATGGCCATGGACGCTATCGCGGGGGTGAAGAACTACCTGGAGAAGATCATCTCGGACCCGCAGCTGGAGGGCATGAAGGCGCTGCTGCTGGACGCCGACACCAAGAGCGTGATCAGCATGGTCATGTCCCAGTCGCACATCCTGCAGCGCGAGGTGTTTCTCGTGGAGCAGTTGGACGCCGCGCACGAGCCCATGCTGCACCTCAAGGCCGCCGTCTTCGTGCGCCCCACGGCGTGCAACGTGGAGCTGCTGCGACGAGAGCTCAAGGCGCCCAAGTACGGCCGCTACCACCTCTTCTTCTCCAATATCCTGCCGGTGGAGGCGCTCGAGAAGCTCGCGGAGGCCGACGAGAAGGAGGTCGTGGTGCAGATCCAGGAGTACTACGCCGACTACCTGGCAGTCAACGACTCGCTCTTCGACTTCGGCCTGCACAACTCGGTCCAGCTCAGTGTCAAGATGCCCACCGCCCTGCCCGTAGGAGCGTTGCTGTCCACCGCGACGGCGGGCGTGCTGACGACGGATCCAGTGGACAAGACCAAGATGACACCGCCTCAGCTGTTCCAGAGAAGCGTGGAAGGACTGCTGTCCGTGCTGCTGTCCATGAAGAAGCGCCCTGCGATTCGGTACGCCAAAGGATCCGAGGTGGCGGAGAAATTGGCACGCGAAGTGTCAGCGAGGATGCAGCTGGAACAAGACGGGCTGTTTGATTTCCGAAGACCGGAGGTGACTCCGTTGGTATACGTGCTGGACCGCAAGGACGATCCGGTAACGCCTCTGTTGACGCAGTGGTGTTACCAAGCCATGGTGCACGAGCTGCTGGGGCTGCATGAAAACCGCGTGGATCTCCGTGACGCACCTAACGTCCGCAAGGACATGACAGAGCTGGTGCTATCGACGACTTCGGATGATTTCTTCGCTCAGCATGTGCACGCCAACTTCGGCGACCTCGGTATGGCGGTGAAGCAACTCGTGGACAAATATCAGGCACAGACGCAGACACATGAGAATATCCAGTCTATTGATGATATGCAGCGCTTTCTGGAAAATTACCCGGCCTTCAGATCGCAGTCAGTGACGGTATCCAAGCATGTGACACTGATGGGTGAGCTGGCTCGGCGTGTGGAAGTGGATGGGCTCATGGATGTGAGCCAGCTGGAGCAAGAACTTGCATGCGGCGACGATCACAACGCTCACTTCCGTGATGTCGTGGCTAAGTTAAAGGAGGCTCAGGTGAAGCCGATGAACAAGCTGCGACTGGCAATTTTGTATGCTTTGCGATACGAAACCCATAGCTCAGTTCAGCTAAAGACAGTGAAGGAGCTGCTGGTAGCGCCTCATGGAGGGGGGCTGTCATCTGATCGGGTGGCGTTGATTGACGCGTTCCTGAAGTTTGGCGGACAAAAGGCCCGCCAGGGTGATTTGTATGGCGACCGCGCTGGTCTCAAAAAGTTTATGCGAGCCGTCACACAGGGCGTGCAGGGCGTTCCGAATGTATACGCACAGCACGTACCACCACTAGTGAAAAAGTTGGAGTTGATTTTGAAGGGTCAGTTGCTGGACCAAGAGTTCGGGGTTGTGAATGGAGGCGCAGCTGCGTCATCATCCGCTGACCTCAGCGGAAGCAACGGGATGAAGCGTGTGCGCGATGTGATTGTATACGTGTGTGGTGGCGTGACCTTCGAAGAGGCCATGAAGGTAGCCGAGCTCAACCAAAAGGCGGCTGTGTCGAACTCAGGTCAGCGCATCCTGCTCGGTGGATCTTGCATTCACAACTCGGCCAGCTTCCTCGACGAAGTAGCAGCGGCTTTCAATCTATCTCCTGCCCACGGGCATGGTGGCGCTAGTACTAACTGGAACTACGACGGAAAGAAACTCTAGATACTTTGTCGTGTCAACGGTAGCAAGAGAAAAAAGAGAGAGAAGTTCAAAGAGATTGAACGTAGCAGGAGGTAACGAGCAGTAAGGAATGTGTATTTCTATTCGGGTGAGCTGTGGATCCGTTCAGCTACTAAGTTAGGACGAGATAGTGATGCGCTCGTGCGTGACATGGTCATCGTCAATGTTTGCTCCATACAGGTCAACGTACAGCACCTTGGGGATGAAGGCGAGGGTGTTGTTGGTTTTCACGTAGATCTTCCAGAGGCGCGACTGTACACCATTGATCGTAGTTTGCAGGATAACTCGACCTTTGGCATCGACGTAAAGCAACGCGGGGCGAGTGGGCAGGGCATTCAGCTTCACGGTATAGCTGGTCCCGACTGCTTCAACTGCGATTGGCCCCTCAGGTTCCACAGCCTTGTGCGAGTAGCCCCACGCCAACCTGCGCTCGATCATTCCGGTGGAATTGCTGGTGGGGTGAGCCGTCCAGCCGAAGCTCTGCCAGTTGATGTCCAGTGGCCACTTGGGGTCCAGCTCGCGCCGCTTCTTGTCGCGGAAGTTGGCCGAATACACGACGAGCTGCGCATTCTTGCTGCGCTCGAAGACGACGATGCGGTCTTGGTCCACAGGCAGGTAGGCTGGCCACAGTGGTGACTGTGGGTGGGTCGACTCGGTGGTGCACTGGTAGTCATGGTCCGGGAAGTCCTCGGTGAAGTAGTGCTTCTCACTGCTCATGCTGCTCGGTGCGTCTGGTCCGGAGGCTGCTGTTTCGCGAATGACGCACGTGCGCTGCGGCGGTTGGCTTGTAACGGCGATCCGATGCCGGAATTATCCCGCTACCTTGCAGTAGTGTTCGCAGATGTTCAGGCGCCAGCAGAGAACTGCAGCTTGCAGCTCGGACCCAGACGATGAAGTCAGCATGTCGCTCGTTGTGAGCCCTTGGGCGCTTCGTGGTAGCGCTCGTGAGGCTCGGTGTGGCACACACATTGTCCCATCTCACTGGTGGGGCCTTCGAGATATCGTTGAGTCTCAACGATATCAACTTGAGAGCCTCTGGCCTGGAGAGTCTCAAGACAGAATGGTGACGTATTGCCGGTCGAGGTACTTACTACAAAAGCAGGAAATTAACTCGGGGGTCATTGGATCCTCGAGCGCTTGATGAACTGAAGCCGAGCATTGAAATAGTTGAGACCCTGAGTCTTGGACCTCAGTAGCACCTCTCCAGAATGATCGCGAGGTAATCGTTGGAGGAGCACTAAAATGCACTGCAACTTGCGTTTCTCCAAGCGAATATCTACTTGGATAATACCGGTATCGACCCCTACGACAGTCGGAGTTGCCCCATGCCGTTCGTATACAACGTGGGGTCGACTGCTTCGCATCTGCTGTCATGTCCAGTAGGCTGAACAAAATCTTGGGCGTCAATGGGTATTGTGCTGGGAGCAAACACACACGCACACCACTGTTACCCCGAGCACGCCTCGTGCCAGTACCAATTTCTTTTCAAGTCCCTCCCGCGGAGTGGGATCCATTACTGGTGACAGTGAATCAACAGTGCGTTCGGGTATCTTGCTCTTGCGGCTACTCGGTGTGTGTGGCGACTCAGGGCTACTGCGCGAACGACCAAAGGGGCGAACTGCTCATGCTTCTCATGTTGGCGTGGACCCACGTGGTCCTATCTGTTCCGATAGCTCGTTGATCAATTTGCGCGGCTCTGCTGACCCTGGGTTAGGTTCGTTCAGAACGTCGATGATCTCGTGCAGCGCAGCGGCTTCCTCGTTCTTGTCTTCAGTCTCGTCCTGCTTCACTACCGCAACGCCAGGGGCATTTTCAGCAGCGACCCTACTTCGTTGCAGGCTCCCACGGCACGGTGAAAACGTTGGTAACGTCGAGGGATGCGTCCACCAGGCTGATGGCACCAGCGCTATTAGCGGCGTGCATCTCTCATTGAGGACGGCAGCCAAGTCGCGGTCACCAACAAGTCGAAATGGGCAATCTGGTTATGTGCACAATGTACCCAAACTAGTAATAGGTATCAAAATTAGCATTCCAGATTTAGTATCTGACTACGATGGACGCGATCTTGACTCGCGCTGGGCTGAGTGCTGCCGAGCAGCGCGCGCTGTGCCTAGACACTATCAGGGGAGAGGCGGAGCGCGCGAAGGTCAAGTTGGAGGACACGGTCATGATCTTGGAACGTCTGGAAGAGGTGATGCGCCTGACCAGAGGCGTGTCCAAGTCTCAAACATCGCTCAGCGTCTTGGCGCCAGATGTGCATGCGCTGCTTGCACGCGTTACCTCGGTCGGTGCGCAGATTGGCCCCTTGCTCGATAAAATCGACACCGGCTTGAACACTCCCAGCGGTCCTGAGCCCCGGATGGCGTCTACTAGCCAAGAAAACGGTGAAACACTGGCGCCTGCGGAGTCGAATTCGTCAATTCGGCGGTGCTTACACCTTCGACCTCGCGCCAGCCCGAACCAAGTGCGGAATCAACGTCAGCTAACTTAGGTGAGCTTGAATCACGTACTTGGTCAAGGCTCGTCAATAGTGCTGATGTTCACCCTTTATCTTTTTGGTACTTCAGAGGAGTCGCAAGCATCGAATCGTAGCAACCGTATCGAGTGCGTTTTGTCTACATCTCATGGATTTACTTTTTTGCTGATGCTTTTGTTCCATGCTTCGCGTAGAACTCGTGGTCAAGGAAGTCTAAAGTCGCAGTTATCGCAGCTACTGAAGGCGGTGTCGAGCCACCGCAGCGCGTGGCCGTTCCACGAGCCCGTGGACGTTTCCATCGTGGTAGACTACCCTGATCACATCAAGGAACCTGTCGATTTGCAGCTCATCAGCAAGCGCATCGATAGCGGTGCTTATATTTCCAAAGTTATGTTCAAGGCGGATCTGGACAAGATGTGTGACAACTGCATGATATACAACACCTCTGACACCACCTACTACAAGTACGCGTACCTCTGCGCTGCCCGGCTATTGTGTATGATACGACCAATCCACTAACCCACGCATTGCTTCCAGGGCCGCAGTGGATCTCCGCGATTTCATCCAGTCGCGCATTCAAATCCCAGATCACAAGTACATGTAATGCAGTTACTCGTCCGTGTAGCAGAATGGTATACCTCACCCGATCTAATCTGACTGATCGAGATGCTATCTTGCATGCAGGCACGATACGGAAGAATGCCTTGCGAATTTTCCTCTTGATAACGAGCAATCTGGGGTGATAGATCTTTAACGTATCGACAAGGGTGAGGAGAGAAACGGTGTGCATTTGGCCCCAATGCGACCAACAACTGCGCAAAGAGGTTCAAACGGATCTACCCCCTTCCAGGAACGAAGCCAACCCTCTTTCTTGCGGCTGATTGGTTCAGGTCAGCCTCCTAACGCAGAACAACACGTCATGGAAACCTACGTTAAGGTTAAGACTGAGGCTGATGTAGGGCGACCCATTAAACGACGAGCACTTGCGAGGCCCATCTCACAAAAGCCGTGAGGCATTCCTAACGTGGTCGGGAAACTCACTGTGCGACAACTTCATATTCCGGCTGGTGACCAAGTCGGGGTCTTTTACAAGTGCTTAGTATCAACTCTTGCGACTGCTGGAGGTGGAATAAAGGATGAAAATCTCTCCAACTGGCCGTGGACGACACCGAGTAGCTACCCAAGATCCTTTTTCGCGGGGTTTCCAGATTTTTAGTAAATCTATCAGTCGAGTAGACGACCTACAGTTGAAACTTTCACTCATTGAGCCCGCTGTTTTGCAGACTGAAGATAAATTGGACGACGCTGGGATGCGATACTTGCAAGGACTCATTGGGAAAGTGAAGCGTTTGGCCGGACCCGATGTCCCGCATCACATACCGATTCGGACTTGAATTATTAACTAAGTTTTACTGTGAGCAGTTGGTTGATTACGTTTGGACCGAAAAACATCGTACTTCGGTAACCGTTCTGAAGGTTTTCATCGCTGATCTGTTTGGTTTTCCATAAAAATTGGAAACCTGCCTCGCCACGGTCAGAAATTTAATACACGCTGCGTAACTATCTGACGTGACTCGTTTGGCAAACAATTCAAACTGAATGCTCTCATATCAGTTGCTGATGCGAGCTGCAATATCGCAGTCGAACGAAACATCGTTCGATAGCTGGACTCGAGTTTATCTGACAACAAACGTGTTGGCTGAATAAAGCTGACTTTCTTAAGTTTACCACAAAAACTACAAACTGATGTTGCGACGGCGCAGAGGAACTACTACCATTCCAGGCTTATGCGCCGTGCACCGCGGTGTAGTTGTAATACACCTGGTTCTCGTACTCGCTGTCGCAATACGGGAACTCCGCGTCCGAGTCCGTCGGCGCGAACAGCGTCTTGCCGGACGTGTACGTGACGTAGCAGCCTAGGAAGCCGCACACGACAACGACACACAGCGCCGGGATCTTCTCGTACATCGGAAGCTCGTGCCAGAGCTTCTTGAGCAGGAAAATAATGGGCAGCAGAATACTGATGAGCGTGATGCACGAGGCGCCCACGAAGTCCACCAAGTCCGAGAAGTTGTCCTTCAGGATAATGGACAGGATGACCAGCACCACGATGATGGCGACACGCAGGATCACGTACTTGACCGCGTTCGAGCCGCGGTACTCGGCTGACTCCGCCTCCTCGTCGCCGTAGTACGGGTTCTCTGCATCGGCGTTCGAGATGTACGACATCTTGGATGAGCGGCGGTCGTCGTTAACGGCGTCCTTGCCGGGCGTGTTCGCGGCAGCGTATGAGGCGGCGGCGTACGTGATGGCGTTCTCGACGTCGTCCTCCTTCTTCTGGTGCATCTTAAGGACCAGGCGCTCAGCGAGGTAGAAGGCCGGGTTGAGGATGACGGAGAAGGCGATGGTAATGTGTAGCTGCATGAAGAAATAGGCCATGACGACGGCGCCCCAGTCGGACTTGAAGCCCAGCGTGGTGAGGCCCGTGCTCGAGTCCGGGTAAATGGAGTAGAGCAGGTTGCCCGTGATCTGACAGCCCACGGCCGAGTACGCCGTGCTGGCCAGCACCAGGAAGAGGCACGAGATGAAGGCCATGGTGACGAACACCACACGGGGCATGCGCGTAGGCTCGCTGTGCTGGCGCTGCAGCGCTGGGATCACGATGCCGGCATTGTACGCGAGCGACAGGTTGCCGAACATGCCCGCGACCTGGGAGAATTTGAGCTCGGGTGACGGCGGGGACGGGTGGCCGCGCATACCGTGCATAACGACGGCCACACCGATGACGTCGGCAACGAGCGTGCCCGCGCAGCCAGCGAACGCGGCTCCGGCGCCTTCCTTGAGCGTCGGGATGAGGCACACGGGCAGGCACATGAGCGCCATGAAGCAGATCCAGTAGGTGGTACTGAAGGCATCCGGGAACAGGCCGTCGAGCAGTGTGCCGCCCAGCACGAGGAACACGCAGGGCACGAGCAGGCACGATGCCATCTGCGAGACGACCGAGAGCCAGCGGCCCCACTTGCCCATGCACCACTCGCCCAGGTCACTGTAGGTCTTGACGCTCTTGGGTGCCAGCAACATCACGCGGCAGATGGCCACGGACGCGTACACGTTGGCGAAGGCCATGAAGGCCATGCCAATGACGGCCAGCACGGGTCCGGCACGCGAGAAGTTGCCGGGCATACCGAGCGTACCGATGCCGTAGACGCAGCAGAAGATGTTGAGCGCCATCTTGAGGTCCTCCGTGGTGAGGAACTTTTTGGCGCAAACCATGTTGACAACTTGCCGGGTGAAAGGACACGCGAGCGCGGAGGAGGAAGTGGTTTCGGGCCAGGGTGCGTGCCGCGAGGCAAATGCAAGAATGAGGAGATCCACTACAGCTGCAACTTGGTGTGTATCGGAGACCTGGTAGCTGAGAGTGGACCTCGCAGCATGTTTGCCAACGTCGCTTGCCGGTGCATCGGACGAGGCACCGACTTCCAGATATACGGAGCTCGGCGACGACGATGAGGATGCACCCGCCCGCCGAGCGTATCCATGCCATGCTCTCGAGCCGAAAGGAAGAGAGCGTAAGTATTCATCTAATCGAGGGAGACTTCTAAACATCACGGGCGTCTTGTGTACTTGCACTTCCGGTGTCGGCGCCATGCAACGCCGACGCGAGCCGGCGCCGCCAATCAGCGCTCGCGATTTGGGCGAATGGTGGTCATGTTGAAGTGCACAGAAAGGCAGTGAGATGGCCCCCACAACTTGTGGCACAAGGTGTCCCCAGCGGCGGCGGCCCATCGCGCATGATCTCGTGTGGGGATGTACGAATTGTGCCTCAACAACAACCGCAGCTCTGCCGAGTTGCGATGTGTAGCTCGCGAGCGTGGGCGCGTGCCCACAGGGAAGCGTGCGAGGAAGGAGAGCGCGCGATTCCGGCGCAAGAAGCTGAAGCACTCGTCGTTGGGACTGGACGCCGTGCACTTCGCTCGTAGCGCATGTAGTACGGCGTGTGCCTCACATCAGGTTAAGCTGTGGTCGTTAAAGCAGCTTGCACCTTTGCGGCTTTGCGGCACTACTGCGCTTGCCTGTCCGCTACCTGCACTTGAAATACCGTGAGCGCGCCACGTAGAGTGAAGACGAATACGCTTGGACGAGACCACGCAGATGTGAAAGGATACCGCCTTGGCTGGCTTGGCATTCGGGCGGACACGGTGGGTGGTTCCGAATCGCCGATTCGAGTTGGCCCCGACGCCCCAATGCGGAGATGGCTCTCATCTCCTCCGTCCGTCTACGCCGTAGACAAACGGCACTGCGGAGACATACAGTTGGTGATGTGCTTCGCGCGGCTGCGGCCG
>BSXT01002163.1:0-33267 GCA_030267785.1 Phytophthora fragariaefolia | reverse complement strand
GTGGCAGATCCAGGAGTTCAGCAAAGTGGCCGCGGCCATGGACGACAAACTGGCAGCGGAGAAGGCGACGGTGGAGAGGAGACTGGCGGTGCTGCAGCACGCGGCGAGGGACAAGGGCCAGTCCGAGGTGGAGCTCAAGCAGCTGAGAGAGCAGAACGAGGTGCTGCAGAAAAGTGTCACGCGGATTCGCGCCTCGGAGCAGGAGGTTGTGCGCAGCAACGCCGTTCTGCGAGATAACGCCGCCAAGCTCGAAATCCAACTGGAAGAAGCCCAAAAGGATAGGGAGCAGTTGACACTGGATATGAAGGCGCACGAGGCGCAGATCGAGGACGAATCCCGACGCTTTGAAGAGAAAAAACACGAGCTGGAGCACTTTTATGAGAGGAAAAGTGCCGACGAGGACAGGCGGAAACAGACCGAGCTGGACAAATTGCAGGAGCAGATGAGCAAGGCGCGCGAAGAACTCGCGGCAGTCCACAAAGAGCTTGACAATCACAAAGACAAGGCAATTGAAGCTGCTCACAGCCTGAACGATGAACGCGAGCGACGCACCAAGTCTGAAATGGAGAAGTGCACCCTTATGGCCAAGAACCAGTCTCTGGAAGCGCGCATGGGTAGTGCAACGATCGAGATGGGGGAGCTGAAGGAGAAGCTTAAGCAAAAAGATGAGGAACTATCGAGTCTTGTCAAAAGTTTGACTGAGATTCAAAAATTCAATGCTTCCGCTAGTACGAAGGTTGAAGCGGACAAGAAGGAACTCGCAGATAAGGTTGAGCGTCTTCAAACCACCATCCGCAACCTTGAGCGCCAAGAGTCATCCAGCTCAACCACCGTTCGTGACCTACAAAGACAACTAGAGGTGCGATACTAGTGATCTATGTTCGCACTACGTATATCGCTGTTCTAACTCAATGATTTGTAACATGATCTGTAGACGGAAATCAAATCCCGGAAGGAGGCCGAGCAAAGAGAACAAGAGATTCGTGCTCAGATGAAGAAATTAGAAACCGAATTGCAAGATAATCTGCGGAAGGTGGGTGTAGAGGGCGGTGTTCGTCAGATGCTCGAGGATCAAGTGCGCGAACTCCGGACAGAGCATGTTGCTGTAAATGCACAAATGGAGGCAGTGAAGGCAGAAATGAAACGTCTTCAGTCTGTAAACGTTGATTCCAAGGAGGAGCATAGCAGGCGAATTGACCGTCTGGAAGAAAAATTTCAACAAGAAAGGGAGAGTTTCAAGTATCAAATCGACAAATTGCAAGAGGAAAAAGTAAGCCTACAAAGTGAAGTGGCGACTTTGAGAACGCGGGCCTCTTCAGTTCGTGACGGGGATATTGAGGAGCTCTGCAAAGTGAAGCGTGAGGCGGATGTAATGCGCCGTCGTCTTAACGAGCTGACCAGCCAAGGTGCGCAATCAATCGCTCAAAAAGACAAAATAATTTTGGAACTGCAAGAGAAGGTTAAACTCGGCGACAAAGTGAGGAGAGCGATGCACAACACTATCCAGGTAAGATGGCTCTTTTTGGAATTTAGATGATATACATGTGAGATAACTGATCATTTTTTTGTGCTTTTAGGAGCTGCGTGGAAATGTTCGAGTATTCGCCAGAACACGACCGTTCTTGCCCTCGGACCACTGTGACCCAAATACTACTGTGTCGGTGATTTCGTGCGATTTTGACGGTGAAAGTCTAAAGCTGCGTCGACCCGGCAAAAATCCATCGGAACCAGAAACGTTTGCTTTCACGTTTGACAAGGTATTTGCTCCCTCTGCGGGTCAAGATGCGGTTTTCGAGCAAGTGTCAGAATTTGTACAGTCTTCTTTGGACGGATACCATGTGTGCTTGTTTTCCTATGGACAGACCGGGTCTGGCAAAACACACACGGTAAGGTGTTTTTCCTGATTTTTTGGTATCGTGGACTAGCCTGACAGTTTAGTCCATAATATGCTTCGACAGATGCAAGGTAGCGGGAATGGTCAGATGCGTGGGATTATCCCTAGAGCAATCGAGATGATTCTTCAGGAGTGTGAGACGTTGAAACAGCAGGGCTGGAGCTACGTCACAAAAGTATCATTCTTAGAAATTTACAACGAAACCCTGAAGGACTTGCTCGCCTCGAAGAACAACAGTGATGAGAAACTTGGCATTAAGAAAGATGCAAAGGGAGGTGTGTATGTGCCCGGGTTGACCCTGGTGGATGTTACCGCCACCGAGCAAGTTGAAGCGCTCATGGAGCGAGCCAGTAGAGCGCGGAGTGTAGCATGTACAGACATGAATGCGCAGTCGTCACGATCCCACAGCGTGTTTACACTGCATATGCAAGGCGTGAATGATAGAGACGGAGTGATGCTGAATGGCCAGCTGAATCTGGTCGATTTAGCCGGCAGCGAACGTGCTTCGCGGTCAAACGTCTCCGGGGACCGGTTGAAGGAGACGCAAGCCATCAACAAGAGTCTCAGCTGCTTGGCCGATGTCTTCAATGCAATCGGAAACAAGGCCTCACACGTAAGTTTCCGTTGACCCCGGAGCCTTACTCCTTTCCGTGTGCTAACCATGAGTTTGTCTGCGCCTCAGATCCCATTCCGCAACTCCAAATTGACATATTTGCTTCAGAGTAGCTTATCGGGCGATGGCAAGACTCTGATGATGGTAAATCTGTCGCCAACACTGGAATCAGCAAGCGAGAGTCTGTGCTCGCTGCGGTTTGCGAAGCAAGTAAACCAGTGCGAGCTTGGCAAGCCGAAGCGCCAAATCAAGTCTAGGAAGGATCGCCCGTGATCAAGCCAGCAAACTGCGGGTCAGTTGATTAGCGCTAGAATTTTTATTAGTCACGCATGTTGATCCGTGCGAGCGCGGGGCGAGCACCCTCGCTGGCAGGTGGGCAAGTGCCAACGCTCCCGTATTTTTATCCTAAATGTACAGCGTTGTCGAAAAAAGGTTTCGTCTGGGGTTATTTCGTGTTTGGCGTCGAGATGGGGCCCAAGAAGGAGAAGAAGGGGAAGAAGGCGAAGGAGAAGAAAGGTGGCAATGCATCGGTTGTGATCATGTGTTGGCCTTCACTAATATGCTGGTCTTTGGCATGGTACATGTAGATGACGGCGCGGAGAACGGAGGCGTGCTGTCCCCAGAGGAGCAGGCTAAGCTCTTCATGTCCGCAAACCGGTCGCTGCAGATGCAGCTGGCGGAGCGACACGAGATCACCGTGAAGACGCTCGAGTCCAAGAGGGAGCTGCAGGAGCGCGTGGCCGACTTGCAGAAGGACTTTGAGCGCGAGCGCAAGGAGACGTTCGGCATCACGCAGGACATGACCCGCCAGTACAAGAGCATGCAGGAAGAGCTGCTCAATCGCGTCAACACGCTCGAGAACACCAACACGGAGCTCCGGGACCAGCTAGGTGCGGCCTCCCTGCGGTAGTGAAATGGGCTGCAACAATGCTCTAACCGCTTCCTCTGCGGACTCGTGGCAGAGCTGGCGCGCGTCAACTTCGAGCAGATGAAGCAGGACAAGGACCGCATCATCGCGGCCAAGAACCTCGAGATCCAGGAGCTCAAGGCCAAGATGGAGGAGATGGCGCAGGAGTTCGGCGACATGCTCAAGGAGACGCTCGACAAGATGCGGGAGCGCATCGAGATCACCAACACGAGCTTCGAGAACGACGGCGGCTCGCTGCCCATGATGCGGCGGCTCGAGGAGTTCAACCTCGGCTCGCCCACCAAGTCGTAGCGAGCAGCGATAACGATCTTGAGTAAAGTATGCGCGGAGGCGCTTCATTGCCGATCAGGCTGTCCCCCATGTCGGATGCGCGTCGAGAGCAGCAGCCCAGCGGCTCTGCGTCCACGCGTCTGCGCGTCCTCTTGCTCGCGCTCGTCGCGCTGTGCGTCCTCAGTGTGGTGCTCGTGTCGTCGCGACTGGACGCCTCGACTCGCCTCAAGGCGCTGCAGACCCCGCACCAAGTGCTGCAGGAGACCGTGAGGGGGTCGAGGGCACCCGAAGCAGTCGCTGGCCATGACAGCAACCGCTCGGAGCACGACGACGCCCGAGAGCTTCCCGTGGCGACTCCAGGGGGACCCACTGACGAGGCAGAACGAGACGCTGACGTCGCCATCCCCCGCATCATCCACCAGTCCTGGACGAACGTCTACCGAGTCCCCACTCGCTTCCACCCGTGGATGAAGAGCTGGAGGGACTTGCACCCTGCGTGGACGTACGTGTTTTGGACGGACGAGGACAACCTGAGACTGTTCCAGGAGCTCTACCCGCAGTATCTGCACGTGGCCAAGGCGGTCAAGAAGGTGAGTCTGGCGGACATGGCCCGGTACGCGCTCTTGCATCACGTGGGAGGGCTGTACGTCGACGCGGACTTTGAGTGCCTGCAGCCGTTCGACGACTTGCACCGAGACCACAAGCTGTTCCTCAGCTCCGAGCCGCTGGTGCACGCGGTGCTCCTGGAGAGGTCCACGTCCGCCGCGCTCTGCAACGCGCTGATGGCGTCCGCTCCGGGGCACCCGTTCTGGCTGCGAGTGCTGGACAACATCAAGGCCAAGTTCGACCGCGAGCACCTTCGGAGCGACGCCGTGGAGCTCACGGGGCCGCGGATGGTGAAGCACACGTACGCGACCTCGACGTCGGCAGCGTCGGACGTTGTGGTGCTCCCGTCCGAGTTCTTCTACCCCGAGGTCGCGTACTGGAACCTGGAGCCGATGGAGCGAGCCTGCCGCCAGCGCCGCGACGCCGACGCCGTGAGCGCGTGCGAGTGGCTGCGCAAGTTCCCCCAGGGCGAGTTCACCCCCCATTCCCACGCGACGCACCACTGGCAATGCACGTGGTGTCGAGACGCGCACCTGGTCGAGTTCGGGCCTCTTCGAGACGTCTTCGACTCGCCTCCCCTGCGCCCCAACATCTCGTCCACCGGCGTCCACTTCTTCCCCCTAAAGTGACAACCTCCGTCCAACACAAAGGACAGAGTACCACCTTAACGTCAAACTTGCCTATTCCCACTTCAACGAACGCAGGGCTCGTTAAGTTCGCACCCTCCGACAGACCGCGTACCCCGAACATGGTACATCTCGCCACGAGAAGCCCGGTATAAATAATATCAATACTCGCGCGCCATCACCAGCCCCAGCTCCAGCCCCGCAGCATGTCTCCGCCGCCTCGCCGCGGCGCCGGCAAGGGGCGCGGGGGCCGCGGAGCCCGCGCAGCAGGCGAGCGCGGCGACGCCCCCAGCGCCGGCGCGAAGCCGCCCAAGAAGCGCGAGCGCAGCGGCAGCAGCAAGGGCCGCGGCGGCGCGTCGGCGGCGGCGTCTTCCGCGTCTTCCGCGCGCCCCACGCGCGCCGTCACGACGGTGCTGAAGAAGCTCGTGGTGCGCAACATCCCGCCCGCGGCCTCGGAGCAGGAGGCGCGCGCGCTGCTGCAGGCGCACGGCGTGGGCGCCGAGTTCGTGTGGCGCTTCGTGCCCGGCCGCGCGCGCAGCAGCAACCGCGCGCCCGTGCCCGCGCGCCTGTACCTGGACATGAAGAAGGAACCCGAGCGCGCGCGCAGACTCGTGGCGGCGCTGCACGGGCAGCGCTTCTACGCGGACGCCACGGACGACGCCGCGCCGCTGGACGTCGAGTTCGCCCCCTTCCAGAAGATCCCGCGCGAGAAGCAGCGCAAGGACGCCAAGGTGGCCACCATCGACCGGGACCCGGAGTACATGGCGTTCCTGGAGGAGCTGGCCAAGCCCAAGGATGTGCGTGGAGGCGGCGTGCTGCGTGCTGCGTGCTGCACGGGAGGAGGGGCGAGGGACTGACTGACTGCTGCCGTGGGTTGTCTTGTGCAGAAACTCCCGAGCGCGGAGGCGGTGGCCGATATGGCCGAAGGAGAGACGCTGGAGAAGCCCGTGGCGGCGCTGGTCAAGTACCTGAACGAGCGGAAGGGTCACGGCCGCGACAAGGGCAAGGTGCGTGTCGCCGACCAACGTGCAAGCATGTTCCTGTGCTTACTGGTGCCGTGACTGCAGGGGAAATCAGGCAAGTCACTGGATAAATCCGGCGCTCGTCGACAGAAGGGGAAGAAGGATGTGAGTAGGGCGCATGGTTGCGGCCGTTGATCTCGCGCTGTGTATTAAACTTGTTGGACTTGCGTAGGCCTCCAAGCAGAAATCGACGAAAGACAAGTCCAAGAGCTCAAAGGACCGTCAGAAGAAGAACAATGGCGAAGCGACGAATCCTCAAGGTATAAACCCTTCGCAACGCAGGCTCAAGCCACGTGAACAAGCCATGCTCCGGTGATCTGATATTTTGCCTCATGCGTGTTATGCTGCTAGACCCTGCCAAGATCCGTAAGCAACGTGGTAGAGCAGCCTCGAAAAAGGACTCAGTGAAGCAGGAATCGAACAAGCCGGAGCCGAACCAGCCTGGAATGCTGCGTATTATGACTCCCAAGTCTGCTGCAGCCGCTACTGCTACGAGTGATTCTGCTCCAGTACTGACTGCCAACGGGGCAACACCGTCGATCGAAACTGGGTCAGAACGCGGTTCCGAGAAACGCGCTCCAAAAGGCGGAAAAAAGAACGGCGGTCGTGGACGCAACAACCCGAAAAAGGGAAAAGATGCTGGCGATGGAGCTGACGGTGAAGGTGCCAGCAAGACCGATGCGAAGCCGCACCCACGTCGTAAAGGAGGGAATAATGGCAAGAAGGAGCCGAACACTAAGGGGGAGAGGGTGCGTTACTGATACCGTTACTGCGCTCTGCTGGGGCCGCATCACTAACTTTTGTTGGGATTCATAGCAGAAGAAAAAAGTGTTTGCGCCGAAGGATGCTACTGCGCAGGGCACGGCTGCCAAGAGTTGATTGTTAGCATGATCTAACGATCTGGGTGATCCGTTCTCCAACGCGGGAAATGCCTCAAGGCAAGACAGACTTGAAACAAACCAGCGAGCAGAATCGACTGTCCGCAGATATCACTCGCGTGGGCAAGTGGCGACGAGCATGCTTAGCGATCGGCAAAGTTGGATCTGGCAGGTACGATTTACTAGGACCAATTTGCTGGCTACCACACCTGCGTCAACGCTGAGAAGACGACGGACTCGGTTTCATCAGCTGCGATGGCAGTCGGTTGTTCCGGGCATGGCAGAGCAAGAAGCAAGGGCTCGACAAAGCAAGCAGCAGTCATGGAGTGGTGGAACTATTTTAGGAAGGCAGCAATGCAGCGGAGGTTGTTCTCTCTGCGCTCGTGCGTCACTTTTCTTGTCTCCCTGCTTCTGAGGTGGTTGGGTTGTTTGTTGCGATGCAGGCACGAGGTGACCCGGCGATCAAGCTGGTGCTGCTTGGGAATGGCTCCGTGGGCAAATCCAGCCTCATTGCCCGCTTCGTGGACGACGGCTTCGCTCGCGTGTACAAGCAGACTATCGGACTCGACTTCTTCGAGAAGAAGCTTCAACTACCGCGCGACCAAAGGATTGTGCTGCAGGTGTGGGATATCGGCGGTCAGACGATCAATAGCAAGATGCTGAGCAAGTATCTCTTCGGTGTTCACGTGGCGCTGTTGTGCTACGATGTCACCGACGCCCAGTCTTTCAGTGATGTCGAGGACTGGCTGCGGGTAGCACGCGAAAATGGTGGGAGGCAGATGAACTTGTACCTTGTGGGGAACAAGACCGATCTCGTTGCTCACCGTGTCATCTCAAACGAGAAGCACGAGGCCTTTATCCGCCAGCATGGACTGCTAGGCGGGTTTCTCGTGTCTGCGCAGAGTGGCGACAACGTGCTGAAGACTGTCTACCGCATATCAGCTGCTGCAGCGAATATCCGCGTGTCCGAATTCGAGCTCTCTTTCTGCGATAAGGTTGTCCGCGCAGTAATACCTGACTCTAGCAACAGTGGCCAGGGTGGTCAGGAGGCTCGAACGGCAATGGCAGACGAGATCGAGGCTGAAGACAGAGCCAACGAGGCGCGCAAGTCCCGAAAGATGGAGCAACATCGATGCCACATCATGTAGGGGCCTGCTTAGCAGTGATTAAGGCTGTATCTAACCGATAATCTTCACAGAAAGTCACACTCAGCTCGCAATACTGCACGGCGCTCTTCCTCGCTGCCGTTAAGAAAAGCGAGTCGCAGGAGTTCTTCGTTCCTTAGCTTTTGTACCGCCGCTGTGAAGGCATACAACCGCGGCACGATTACTTCTGTCCAAATATCCGTTTGTTGCTCTGCTGAGCGAGGGAGACACAGAGGTGCAACTCCCAGCGATACTCTCGACACTAAAATGTTCGGGCGAGAGTCGGCTCCGTAGATGCATTGCACCAGATCGCCGTGCTCGACTCCCAACATCTTCATGTACACCGCTAGCTGAATATGATCGTAGAGCGGCGGCGGGTTGCGAAAGCCACTTACGCGGTTCTTCACTTCCACCACGACGGGAGTCAATTCCCACTCGTCGTCTGCAGAGATAGTCAACGCGTCTGCCACACCGTCGACCATGCCACAGATCGAGAAGTAGCCGTCGGGTGGTTCCTCTTCCTCCGCGCTCTCATCTTCATCGCTGCCCTCCCCCGTCAAGTCGACCGTCTCAACAGCCTCTGCAGCTCGCCTGGGCTGCTTCTTGAGGATCGTCGTGCGCTGACTCTGCCCAGCGAGCAGCGAGTAGTCAACGGCAGCCTCCTCCGCGTCACTCCCCGGCGGAGGTGGAAACGTGAGCAAGTAGAAATGCTCGTTCGTCAGCCGCACCTTGGAGCTAACACCAACAGCACGAGAAGAGCAGCAGCCCACCAGTCAAATACTGCAGCAAGGAGCACCACAGCGCTTCAGACAATGCGCTCACCCAGTCTGACGCTCGAACGCCTGCACAAGTCAAAGCCAACCAGCACACGCCCACAGTGAGACTCCGGAACAAGCTGCTCCACTGCGCGCACGCCGGCCGCTCACCTCCAGCGCCAGCGCCTCGTTGCGTGTGCCGACGCTCGTGTGGATCTTCTCGGCCAGCAGCTTGCGAGCCTCGCGCGCCTCGTGCGCGGCGAGCTTCCTGCCCTTCTGGGCCTCGGCCAGCCGCCGGTCCACGCCGGCCAGCAGCCGCTGCGCTACCTCCACGTGCGCGGGCTCACGCCGCTCCTGGGCCCAGCGCAGCGCAGCGCGCAGCTGCGGGGCCGCGGCGGCGCCGCTCTTGCGCACGAGCGCCTCCAGCTCGTCGTCCTTGGTCACGACGCGCAGCCGCAGCCGCGCCGCGTCGCGCGCCAGCAGCTCCTCGCGGTCCTGGTACACGGCGTCCAGCAGCGCCTCGGCCGCGTCGCCGAAGTCGTGCAGCCCCGTGACGAGCGCCACCTTGGACGCCGAGAAGCGCAGCAGCACCATCGTGAGGGACGGGCGGCTCAAGCGGAAGTGGCGGCCAGCAGCGCCAAGCCCTGGCGCAGACTCGCCGCGTCGGCGTGCAGCAGCAGCTCAATCGCCTCGAGCGGGTCGATCGCCTCTGCGTCGTGCGGCTGCTCTGCGGCCGCCTCGGGCGGCAGGACGTGCAGCAGCTCGCTCGAGACGGCGGCGGGGGCGTCGCCGCGCGCGTAGCGGCAGAAGGCGCGCTGGAAGCTCACGAGCGTCTGCTGCTGTCGACGCGCTGCTCGGGCGGACGGCGTGGCGGCGGGGGCGTCGCCGTCGAGCTCAACCTGCTGCTCACACGGGCGGACGGCGTTAGTGTCTTCGTCCAGCCGCGCGGCCGGCGGCATGCACGTACCAGCGCGTCGAGCAGCTGCAGCGCGCGGTTGAAGCGTCTGCCAGCGATCATGACGTGAGCCAGCAGCTCCTGCAGCCCGAGCACCTCGTCGGTTAGTGCTTGGAGCGTGAGTGATGCGGACAGCGACGCGAGGCCGTACCAGACTCTCGCGGTACATGGCGGCGTGGAAGCTGTCGGCGGCGGCGTTGGACGGCGCCGCGACGACGTCCTCCAGGCACTGCGTCGCCTCCGCGCGGCACCAACTGAGCGCAGGGTCTTGGGCGACGAGGCACTGCGCGAGGTGGCTGCGAGCCTCGAGGGCCAGGCCGGCGCTCGGCAGCAAGGAGCGCAGGAGGTCACTGCGGCCACACGGTCGGCGTCAGCGGCAAGGCGGTGGCAGTGGCAGTGGCAGTGGCCCCTTCCGAGGCGCAGCGTACCTGGCAGCGGCGAACTCTCGCTGGTGCTTCAGGAGAAGCGCCTGCGTGTACACAGTGAACGGGTCGCGTCCTTGCAGCTCGTGGAAGAAGGCGACGGGGTCGTCGGCGTCGTCGCGCGCGGTGGGAGGTGCGTGACGCGCGGACAAGGGCCGCTCGAAGTCGTTCGTGTCGGTGGACTCCCCATGCTTCAGCACCTGAGCGGCAGTCGCGGGGGCCGCAGACGGCACCACCGCAGACTCGCTCCGGGCTGCGGATGGAAGTTGCTTGGTCTTCTGCCTGGAGAAGCGGTTGCCCATGGGGGAACAGGAGGAGAGGAGGCTCTTCACGACGCCTTATAAAGTAGTTTTGCTATTCACACGCGTTACTCCGTCTCGACGGCACTGTCGGTGTCCAGCTCCATGCCGCTGTCCGTCGTGTCCATCACTGGCTCGCCGCTCGTCACGGAGTCCGCGTCGCGTACAGGGCGCTCGCTCTCTTCTCCTGCTTGCAGGAGTCCAGTATCCCCACTGGGGTGCTCAAGGTCAGACAGCTCCAATCTGCTCGGCACCTCAGCGAGGGTCTCCAGCCGCCCCGGGTCTTGAACGGCCAGGCCTGCAGGCGCGCCAAGCTCCGCCATCTCGCCATCGACGACAACCAGCACGCGATCCACGTCGTTCAGCAAGATTGCTCGCTGGGTTTGGTCGTGCTGTGGAGATGCAGTGGCGGAAGGCAACAGCAGCAGCACGGTTGCGTCGCGCAGCTCCTCGCGTATCACACGCTGAAGGATCTCGAGAGAGCCGTCGTCGAGAGCAAACTGCGGCTCTGGCTGCAACTGCGGTTCGCCCTGCGCTGGCATAACCAGCACAGGCGCCAGCGCTAGAGCCACTACAGATGGCTCGATCAGCAGTGCACGGGCAAGGCTGAGCAGGAAACGCTTCGTGGGGTTCTGCTGAAGCCCCGACACACCGGGCAAGGGGCCATCCAGCGTGGCAACATTGCTTGCAAGTCCCACGGCACGTAGTGCAGCCCACAGGCGCTCGTCCTCGATAACTGCACCGCTCGGGTTGAGTTGAGTGCGCACTGACCCGTCATATAAGGCGCCGCTGGGAGCAGCAGCAGACACACACGCCACGCGCGAGCGTAGTGTACGCAGACCTAGGGTAGCAACATCGACGCCGTCGACCACAACTCGCCCTGCTGTCAGCTCATGCACGCGCAACAAGGCACGGCCCACAGACGATACAGAAGCTGCCGCAGACGACTCGAGAATTGCCACTTTTTCACCGGCCTGTAGACGGAATGACACAACTTTCAGCGCCAATGGCGGTGCACCACCATCACCAATCTCGAACATGTCAGTAAGCTCGTCAATGATGGCAGCAGCCGGGTCGCGAAAGCTTACAGCGTCGAAGCGCAAATCGCCCTTTGTAGGCCACGATAATGACGGGTTCACTTCGTTCGGTGTAAGTGGTGCCGATGCCCGTCTTGCTGCAGACGTCGAGTAGGCTGCGTTTTCCGTTATCACCTCAGCTCCTCGCACTGCAGCTTGTGCTCGCGCAGCAGTCGGTAGGACCGGACTTAGCCATGCCCATGCACGAACAAGCGACTCGAGTGCCCCACCATCCACTGCCAACACTTCGTAGAGCGCTAATGCTAGCATGACTGGACTTAGCGTGTGTCGGAGTGCAAACAATGATGAAGCAGCCACGATCCCCACGATCACGGTGCTGTACAACTGGACTCGCAACGCTAGCCATTGATCAATATGCAGACCAAGGTGAGCGTCACGGGCAGTGACATCCAGAAGCCAGAAATGGTGACCAAGCACGCGATGCACGTGGGCCAACCCAAACGCTCGCACCACGCGCGCCCCAGATAGCGATTCGGTAACATGTGTGCGCGCAATCTGTCGTGCTGTGCACTCCAAGTGAACCAGATCGCGAGCTGGACGTAGATACACTTTCGCAGCATGTGCGTACATGTAAAGCACTGGTGCCAGTAGAACTGCATAATACCGTATCACTACCACAGCAGTCAGCAGCGCCGTCAAAGTCGAAACCCCCACTGATAGTACCGCGCCAATTGCTAGCGGAAGCCTCGTATCCAAATCACTAAGCTCTTTGCTGGTAAAGGCTCGTTCCAGCTCGCGCCTCCTGGCTAGACTAAGCCTTTTTGACCGGGTTCTACCGCTCCCAGAACCGAAGGCATCGAAGAAAACCAGAGGAGCATGCAGGAATGCAGACGAAAGCGATAAAAACGCACGTCGCGCTCCTTCAACGGCCGCTACAGCGATACCCAACGAATAGCCAATTGCCAAAACCCCGGCGCCCATTGCTAAAGCGGCATAAATGAGTTGATCTGCTGCCAAGCTTGTCTGGGCACTCGAATGGACCCAATAGGCGACCCACAACTCACTCATGAGCTGCAAAGCTTGCCATAAAAACAGTAACACGAAGAGAATCAAGGCGATACGAATACCACCAATCGCCTGCGCATAAGCCCGGATCGATTTGTGCAATGATTCGCTCTCACCCCACTCCGCTCCAGTGGCTGTTTCGCACGAAAGATATTCGCGCAGCGGACGTTCACGTAGAGAAGAGCGTGTTGTGCTGATAGCATTCTCCATCGACAGCAACTCGATATTTGCCGGCTCTTCCGTTGGGATGTAGGGCGGTTCATAGGTTCTCACAACGTCAACGCCAGAAGCTGAGTAGTGAACCCAATTGTCCTCGGCAGCTTCTTCTCCTTCTATATCGCTGTCCTCGCCGTCATCTTGCTCCTTACGACCCTTTGTTTCATAAATATCCCGGGTGTGCACGAGCCGCCCGCCATCTTCAAAGCGGATAGCATCATCCACAAACTCCGAATTGATAAACTCAGCTCGAGTAGTAACAATCACCCGCGTCTTGTTGCGTAAAAGCCCCAACAAACAGCGGGAGAAGATCTCGCGTGCCGCGGATCTCGGGTGTATGCGTGCCAACGGTTCATCTAGCAGATACACATCTGCGTCACTGTAGCAAGCACGCGCAAGACTTACAAGAGCTTGTTGATCTGATGTTGGATTCCAATCTTGAATAAGTGTGTGATCACCTGCCGATAGCATGGCAAGAGGGTTCACGAGCGCGCAGGCGTCAAGTACGCGCTGGTATTTACGGCGGTCAAACGGAAGACCGAACAGGATGTTGTCGCGCACAGACAGAGTTTGCTGCAGCCATGGCTGCTGGGGACAAAATGCCACTGACCCGCCGACATACACACGCCCACCGGCTCCGTCACTCCCGTCACGCGCTTGCATTTCGCCCAATAGCGCCGAGAGAAACGAAGATTTGCCACTACCAGGACGTCCATGGACCGCGAGCAACTCTCCTGCGCCGACGGTCACGTCCAAGTGCTGAAAGATGACTGGGCCATTCGTAGCCCAGCCCAACGTGGCATCTTCAACTGCTACGACGACATCTTGGGGGTCATACTTGGCTACCATGCCCAAGCTATCACGTCGTGCGACGGCGTACGGGTTCAACTCTTCCTGGTCCATGAAGTGCGAAAGATTTCGCAGCGATTGCCAAGCGGCTTGAGCACCTAATGCCGCATCGGGAATTGTTCGCAGTGGCGTTTGCATGAGACGCACGACTGCCAGGGTGGCGAAGGCAGATGCCGGGGTCAGAGGACGTGTGGATGAATGGTAGCCCACCGCCAACGCCATCGTCGTCATCAAAACAGGCGTCGCCAAGCTAAACGCGGCCTCAGCAGCACCGCGCACCTGAAATCGCCACAGTGCCGCGAGCTCGCGCCCGCGGGTGGCATTTACTCGAGCCCTTGCAGCTGGCTCCCACGCGTGCAGCTTAACCGCGGGCATGGCGTTCACCATTTCCTTCGCAGAGCTCTGCCGGTCCTCGCGCGTTCGCCGCAGTCGATCCAGTGACCGGAACTGCAGCTGGTTGAGCACTTGGGACGCCACCAGTGTCACGATTGCACCTCCCACCGTCGCTCCACACGCGGCGACGCCGATGAACTGCTCGATCAGGGCCAGAGCCACCGCCAGCACCAGCGGCGCCGCCCACAGCTCGTGCAGACACGCCGCGCCGTGCAGCAGACGCGCCACATCCGCGCTGTAGAGCGCGTCCGCCTCCCTGGCCGAGACGTTCGGCAGCCGCAGCGCCTTCTGGAAGACCAAACTCTGCAGCGCCGCGGTGAGTCTCAGCGCGGACGCCTGCAGCTCCGCGCGCACGAAGGCCGCCAGCAGCGCGCGCAGCAGCCTGGAGAGCAGGAGCGCCCCCAGCCAGAAGAGTAGCCCGCGCCTGGTGTCGGCGTCGTCCGCGTGCTGCTGCAGCAGCCGCAGCACGGCCTGGAACAGCGCGTAGGGCCCCAGCAGGTCGCAGAGCTGCGCGGCGGCGTGCAGCAGCCCCAGCCCCGCGAACTGCAGGCCGCGCGTCGTGGCGAGCGCCAGCGGCAGCGACCCGCCGGCGATCCAGGCGCGCTGCAGGTCGTTGGCGCTGGGCTCGGCGCGCGCGCGCGGCGGCAGCTCCCAGACGTCGGCCTGCTGCAGGCCGCGCGTGGCCGGCGCGCGCGCGGGGCGGCGCCGCGGCTGCTGCTGGAACTGCGGCGCCGGCTGCTGCTGGTCACGCGCCGGCGCGCGGTTGGCCAGCGCCACGCTCGGCGTGACCCACTGCAGCAGCAGGCGGCTGGTGACCGACGCGCACTCGAGCGGGTGCGCGAACACCTGCGGGGGCGGCGCGCCGGCCAGCAGCGGCTGGCGCTCGGCGCGCGCGGCGGACGAAGCGGACGCGGCGGACAGCGCCGAGGCGCGCGCGTAGCCGTCGCTGGCGCTGCGGCGGCGCGCGGGCGGCAGCATGAGCTCGCAGATCCTCCGCTGCGCTGCGTTGGGGCTCGTGCTCGTGCTTCTCGCCGATTTGGGCTCGCGCGCGGGGGGTCGTGTGGGCCACACACACACTCACGCATGCTGCAATCATTTCGGTGACGTCGGTGACTCAACTCGGAGGCGGCCGGTCAAGACGTCCGACTCGGACTCCGAGGGCGGCGGCCCTTGGGGCTGATGGACGCTCCGCCGCTTGGTGCGGGAGGAGGCCGGCAGATGAGTCGCGCGCTCTTCCGCGCTCGGTGGTGCGACCGACTCGACGCCTCGGGCGGGAGCTCGCGTGGCCGATTTGAGTGTCCGGCGATCTCCGGCTGTGCTGGGGCCGCGGCGGCAGGACGACGCCGCCGTCTCTACGAGCGCCATTAGACACGCCCGCGACGAGCGGCCCGACGTCGAGCGACCATCGCGAGACGCTCCGATCCCTCAGCTCTGCGCCGCCGCCCTCCGGTGCCGACGCTGCGGCTGAAGCTGCACGCGCCGCATCAGCGCGCGGCCTCGTCTCCCCCCCCCCCTCGACGGCTCGGAGTCCATGGGCGCGTGCATTGCACTGCACTGCAGTGAGCGGAGCCAAGATGGGGGCGTCATATGGCCGCGTCCAGACTGCCGCTTTGTATGGCGAATTGGTGTGCGGCTGGTGTGGCGCGCTCCGTACACTCGTGACAGCTAGAGAAAGGGAAGTCAGTTCAGCTTTCGCGCAGGAGAAGGACAGAGCAGTCGATGGCCGCCGCCGCGCTCCGGGGCTGCGCGCTGCTGCTGCTGCTGCTGCTCGAGGTGCGCGCCGCCGCCCTCAGCGTGGGCGCCGCAGGGACGCGCGCGGGCGTCACGACCAACTTCGCCGCGCAAGAGGAGGACGGCGCCGACTCGCTGCTGCAGAAGCAGCTCGCGGCGCTGCGGGCGTGCGGCTGGCTGTCGCTGCTGCTGTACGTGCCGCTGGCGCTGGCCGTCGCGTGGCGCACGTCGCTGCACGTGCTGCACTCGAGCCGCGGCGCCAAGAAGGTCTTCCACGCCACGCTGCTGCTGGCCACGCTGCTGCAGCTGCCCGAGGCCGTCGAGTGGCTCTGGTACCCGACGTCGCAGCGCTGGGAGGCCATGTACATCTGCCGCCTCTACGCGCTGCTGCTGCTCTCCTTCTGCAAGTCGTACCTGGCCATCTGCTGGGCGGGCGTCGTCTCGGCCGGCCAGCGCCTCGCGCGCTGGCGCATGACCAAGCTCGTCACCGTGCTCAACTCGCTGCTCGTGCTCTGGGGCGTGCTCGTCCCCGTCCTGCTCTCAAGATACAGCGACGACGTCTACGGCCAGTACAACTTTATGAACAGCACGCTGCGAGGCGTGCTCACCTATTCAGGCGTTGTCGTCGTGCTGGCGTACGGCGTCCTGCTCGGCTACCAGGGCTTCCGTCTGCGTCGCCGCCTGCTGCTCGCGCGTGGCACCGTCCCGGCCAGCAGCGTGGAAAAGTCTCTCAACCAGCTCATGCTCGCGATCTTCATCTTCATCGTCTCGGACGTCGTGCGCTTGCTAGCGCTCGTGCTAAACGAGGCTGGCATGGCCATGTCCATGATAGTGTACCTCATTCTCTACAACATCATCCCGAACGTCTTCCCGACTATCTGCATGCTGTACCTCATGAGAAGGATCACAGGAAGGGGTGGCAGTGACGTTGGGGTGACCAACATGAAGGCGGACGCTCGGAAGCGCACGCTGTCCAAGTACATGATGACAGAGCACGATTCCGACAGCAGTAGCAGAGGAAGCCCTGACAGTGATGATGCTGGGCGCGCCTACAATGAACGCGCCATGGCAAGGGCGCAGTGGGAGATGCAGGCGCAGCAACAATACCTGGATCACCAGCAACAGGACCAACCTCACAGTGCCAGGGAAGACCAGGAGTCTCCCACTTTTTTCTGGGTTCGTGAGTCTATCGAGCTACGCTAAGCGGGCCTGGCAAGAATCCCTGAGTCAAGGTAGATAGTCAACAACCAAAATGGACGTCTTAAGTTATTCATCAAGTGGTGTCCGCTGAGTTCACTAAATCCCTCCCCAACTCGACAGGTTAACCTCTTGCGACCGTACGAGGGCTAGCTTCTCGCGTAATCGACGTTGTTGCACGAGCAGTGAGCCTAGCTCGCTCAGGCGAATGCCGCAGCGCAGCGCTAACCGTGGAGGTCCATGTTTCGCTAACTCGGCTTGCTTCGTGCGTCGAAGTGCCTCCGGCAATTCCAATGGTAATTCATACGCTGCCATAGTGACATCAATCCCTCGCAAAGAAGCTCTGAAGCCTGATGAAGGGCGCTTTGGCACCGATGACCGGCGTGAAGTCCTATCAACCACTTCATCTTCATCTCCAGATGATGAGGCGGACAAAGGCGGAGACATTGGTTTGGTCGACTTTGTCTGTGCTACAGTCGGTGCACTAGCGGTTGCAACGGGTATCGTCGGTATCGCCACACTAGGAAGACCATTGATGCTTGTGCGCGTGACAACATCTTCGATTGAAAGCTGCGCACGGCCCAAAACACGGCGTTGCATCATCACCGGCCCTCCATCGCACACACGGAAAGCTAGTACGTCCTCTAGAGCTGTCACGGGCAGTTCAAAGCTCTCATGCCACAAGGGCGAACGACTTTTCTTGCTCACTGATGTATTGGCCGATTGCGTTGGTAGTGGCGCCGCAGGTCGACCACCTGGCCCCTTAGCCGCGCCCTTGGAGCCTTCCGATGACTTCATGCTCATAGAATCACGTGAACTACCAGCAGCAGTCCCTGCAGTCCCGGACTGCAGGCAAAACTGCACGAAGGAGTTAATCGGAGACGCAATCGGAAGCAAACTCACGCCTTGCACTTCAACATACAGCACACCCACGCTGGTCATCTCATCCTCGCTGTCACGAAGCTCCACGATCTTCTTCTCTAGCGACAGCATCTGCATTTGCTGTTGTCTCCACTGATCACGTAGTTCTTCAGCAACATCTTCCTCGCCCTTGTCACCGGTAATCACGTAGCGCGGCACACCATTGAGGAAAACTCGCCCCGCAGGTAGCGATGCCTTCGCACTTGCCGCAAGATGTGTGCCCAAATGACCAAGATATTTACTCTCAAGTGCCGCTTGCCTTGCTTTCAAGAACATGAGATGACGCCCTTCAGCAAGATCGTAATGATCCTTCAAAGCATAAGCTATCCAGCCAACGAAAGCAAACAGAGCACCCAAGCCTACCACTCGTTGCTCGAAAGTCTTATTGTCTAGGTCAGCAGCACTTGTATCCACTAAAATCATCAACATGTACACAGTGGCGTGTACAATAGCACCGAGCCGTAGTACATGCAGGTAGCCAAGCCACGAACCAAGTGACAGCGCCTGGATCGGAAAAGGGCGCTGTGTATCGTAGCATAGGCTATGTGCATCCACGCGTATTTGTAGTGCCGCGACAAGCCAAGCAAATATGCAGCTCGGAAGAGGAGCTAAGGGTGCAAACCAAGCCACAAACCCCAGAGGCACCAACACTTGCGCATAGTCGAAGAGCACTCCTTCGTACGGTGCTAACGCTAAATCGTCTTCAATGGTTGGGCCGGAAGGTGGTGATACTGACGAAGCGGAAGCGAGTAGCGTTGCTGTCTGGTCAATACTTCCTTTCCGTGCACGTTCTTCCCACACAGAAAACATTGCTGTAAATCCCATCGACACGCTATTTCTTCGCGTTTCGACGCCAAAAATCAAGCGCCAAACCGCCCATCGAAGACCCCACAGCGCTAAAGCTACGTCAAGCCCGAGCATTATCAACAGCAGGTGTGCGGCTTGGTTGTGGCTTGAGACATCTACTTCAGCATGATCAGGGATTTGGCACTCGCCTAAACGACAGCGCAGAGGTCTCAAGAACGCAAGCCCCCAAAGCGCGCTAAAGTAATTGACACTTTGCAGCACTGCAAACTTGAACGTCAACTGCAAGTCGTAATCCCGCTGCAAACGATGGTTTTCCCAGTCGGTGAGTCCTTTGCTGAAACGTGCAAGATGCGGAGTCGCACACTTGCTTATCAATGCAACAACACATAACACCACGTTAAACCGCGATGGCGTCTTCGTCGCCAGACTTTGAAAACGGTTGCTTGCTACTACAACAGCATTGCCCGCCCCAAGCTCTATGGTCACAGCAACAAGCACCAATGCTGACATCAAGCGACGAAAGATACCCTTTGCCACTGGTGAGTATGGTTCTAGACGCAGGGTCACGGGACTTCGTCGCATCTTACCACGAAACTGCGGTCTAGGCAACTGCAGCAGCGGATTCACTGCACTGTCGCCATCCGTGTGGGTGCCGCCAGCCCAACGAGCGGCAAGGCGAGCCTCACGCTGTTCCCACTTGCGCACATAGATACCAAGGAAGGCACACGAGCCCAAACAGAATGCTGCTTCGGCTTCTTGGGATGTGAGCATTTTCGACGGCACTAGTGCAAGCACTAGAGCTAATACCCCGAACATTCTCAAGGCATCCGCGTGGAAGGAGGCAAACGCGAAATCTGTCGCAAACGCAGCGTTGGCGCATGTTAGCAAACACAACGAATTGGCAAAGCAAGGTACGCAAACTTACACAGTGCGAGCTGCTCTCCGAAGTAGTTGCGAACGTGGAGAAGTGGGTCGGCCGCGGGTTCTGCCTTGTGCAACCAAGTGAAAAGGCCACAAAATGCGTCCCAAGGAGTTGGGAGCGCTCCCCACTGCACGCGAAGGACTTGGAGGGACGTGTCCACGTCAGTTGTTCTGTACGTGTGCGGGCACAGGTGATGTTCCAGTAGCCCGCGCTCCACCAGTGCGTCGCAGTCGAACTCGGCATCAACCAGCGCTTTCGTCAGGCGGATCTTGTCCACCACTCGGAATGGCGACAAGGTGCTGCCATCCGCGTCTCCATCGCCGTCTCCTTCGTCATCAATTTGCCGGTACACATAACGCAGCGCCGCAAGGTCTCGGAACGGGAGATACGCCGCGTCCTCTTCCGGCTGCAACCTGCTCTTGGAGGAGAAGGTCTGCAGAGCACGCAGGCGACGAGACCACATGCCGCTGTCCTCGTAGTCGAAGATCTGCGTGTCCTCCGCCGGGATCTTGCCAGCGAGGAACAGTCGGTAGATCTCCTCCTGGGCTTCGACTTGGCCCCAGAGCTTCGCTCCGTCCTTGCCGAGCTCCAGCGCGGCCGAGCCCGGCACCCGCACACGGAGTCGCTCCGCCGTGGCCCGCAGCAGCGCCGGGGAGGGGCGAAAGCTCAGCAGGACCCGGCCGCCGCCTTGCGCCTCGGTGCGTGAGCGCACCGTCATCCCCGGCAGCGCCGAGAACCGGGCGAAGATGACGTTCCGCACGAGCTCCTGCAAGGCCGCGAACGGGATCGTGTCGTGTGCCACGGGCGCCCCCGAGCGGAACTTGGACCCCCACGCCGCGCGCAGCTCGTCGATCGCGCGGGCCTCTCGAGCGGCACCTCCGGCCGTGACCCCACGCAGCATCTCGCACACCTCGCCGAAGGTCACGCGGGGCGTGTCCCGCGCCGAGGGCACCGGGAACACGAGCGTGTAGTAGAAGGACTCGCGCGGCGACGCGCCCGGGCTGGCGACCCCCAGCGCCACCGAGTCGTACGCCATGCTGCTGCTGCTGCTGCTGCTGCTGCTGCTGTTGCTGGCTGCGAGGACCCCCCAGCGCTCGCTGCAAGATCGCACGCCGCTTCGCTTCGCCTCGACGAGACGCCGAGCTGCAGCGACGGAGGGGAGGGGAATGCATGTCCTCTCTGCACGAGCCGCGACGGGAGGCTGCCGACGTCGCCAGCCACCACCGACACACGCGGTGCGCGGCGTCGCCTCCCGTTGCATCTGCAGCAGCGTCGGTGACTCACTCTGCGTCTCTCGTGTGCAGACCGTTCACTGCGTCCGACGCGCGCGGCGGAGACCTGCTGACGGTGCTCGTGCACTTCGGTCGGCATCTAGACGCCCTCGTCCCCGGGGACGCGCGCTCAGAGCTGGGCGGAGGAGAGCGACTCAACAGCTACGTCGTGGCCTCGGTGGGCGACTTCGCGGCGGCCCCCGACCTCGTGCAATGCCGTCGAGGTGCCGACACCGGCGTCGGAGACGTGGCCAACTCGGTGGCAGAAGGCAGGGTGCTGTACGAACAAGCGTGCTCTCCGTACGCCTCGACTCGCGTCGTAGAAGGAGGCACGTCGCCGTCGTGGAACGAGGTGCTTGCTATTCCGTTGCCGCCAGGGTGGTCCGAGCCTTCGCCCGACAAGCAGCAGCGACGGGAGCGAGGAGATGCAACAGGAGCAGGAGCAGCAGCAGCAGCAGCAGCAGCAGCAGAAGCGGTAGACGTTGCCGTTATCGCAGCAGACACCCATTTGGGCCTGAAACTCGAGCTCGTGGAGCGTGGGGCGAGCCACCAGGAAGACTTCTTGCTCGCCACGTGCATACTTCCCCTGATCAACATTGGGTGCCAGTTGCAACAGGCGCGCTTTGGGTTTGCTTTCCCACCGGTTGACTCCAAAGGTACGCTCGGCCTGGTTCCAATTGCTTGCATCTATGTGTCCTTGCATGCATCACCTCGCGACCAGATCTCTAATTGGGAACAGGTGGAGATAATGGTGGAGTCTTTCACTCCTGTTGTCATCACCGGCAGTGAAGACGAGGGGCTGCCACCCGACTGTACAAGCCTCGCAACCGCGATACACCTTGAGACCAATACAACCACTAATCCTCCCAATGTGCACATGGGGAAACTTGGGGTACTTGAAAACCTTTTCACACTCCTCCACGATGGCCAAGCGCTAGCATTGTCAAATGTTACTACCGGTAATGTGTCGGGTGCAGATGCCATGCTCGGTGTTACACCATTGTCATCTTCGGCTACCGGCAGCGCTTCAGGGATCTACGAATGGTTCTTTCCGTTCAATTTTGCCGTGCCAGCGGAGAGCAACCAAGACACTTGTGCCGCTACAGTGAACATCGCACTCTTTAAATTTTCGACATCGCCTCACAAGCTTATCGGCCGTGGTCATTTCAATTTCTCCTCAGCTCCTTCTCAGACTGTTAAAAAAGATGGTTCGCCGCTGCGCCATACTGTGATTCCAATAGAGCTTGATGAGGGCAACTCACGCATCCTAGGTCACATCGCTTTACGCCTGCGCTGGTGGAGTGCTACAGCTTGGAAGTCTTTCGTAGATGACTCCCCGTCTCGACGAGTTATCTGCACAAATCGGTGGAAGCGTTCCCCGCGACCAATACCCACCTGGATGGGAGCACTTTTGCGTGGACTTAATCGCCACCCTGTAGCTTCGATCTGTGATTCAGGTGGTGTGTCAAGTATTTTGGCAGAACTTCTCGCAGAGTCTTCTTCCCATGGGGATGGAGAATCCAAGCAAGATTCTGAGCACGTGTCGATGGAAAACCCGCAACAACACCATCCAAACTCAATAGCGCAAAGTCACAGCAAAGAGAGTGGCGACACAATTGCTCTATTGAGAGAGCAGCTTGCTCATCTGCAGGCAGAGGGAACGGCACAGCGCCTGCAGATAGAACGGGTATGTTACTAACCTTGAAGCGTATAGCATTTTCAAAATGATGTAGTACCCACCCGTTTTCCTCCTCATATTTCAGCTCCAGGGCGAGTTGGACACACGCTTAGCTGCCATCAAGACCTGTGGTTTGGAAATTGTGGCCTTACGGGTACGTTTTGTGAAGCTGCATGCAATGCCTTGTCAAATGTATAATATCCGAACCATGTCTTCGCAGCGAGCAGCACGCCAAAAAGACGAATATCTGCAAAAGCTCAAAGAGCAGGTTGAGGCTGCACAGCGTCGAGATCAGCAACAACTTGCGGAACTATTAGCCCCCGGCAACGGAAGTAGTGGCGCTTTTCCCATGCAACAAGCAGCCTCGCAACGTTTTACGCTGCTTGCCTCCAAGTATAAAGAGCTGGATCAGGAGCACCAGGCCGTAAAACAGCAACTGTCAGAAGCCCAGCAGTCTTTGGATTCGTACGCCGAGTTCGAGGCCCGCTACGCCAAATTACAGGAAGCCCATCTCGTTCAGGCTGCTCTGGTTCAACGTCTGCAGCGCGACAAGCAACACGCCGCCGCTCTGAAGGTAAGAATGATGAAGCCATAATGGAACATGATAATAGCTCACCGTGGCTGTGTCTTGTCAGAAAGCGGTGCGTATGCAGGAGAGGGTAATCCGACAGTTCG
This sequence comes from Phytophthora fragariaefolia, assembly GCA_030267785.1. Taxonomy (NCBI): domain Eukaryota; phylum Oomycota; class Peronosporomycetes; order Peronosporales; family Peronosporaceae; genus Phytophthora; species Phytophthora fragariaefolia. Next base: position 10,092 of record BSXT01002163.1, on the reverse strand, counting down.
AGCAGACGGTGGCTCAACAGTCAGCAGAGGCGCCGAAGCCGTCCTCACCACGGCAGCACGCACCTAGCGTCGAACCGTCAGGTACCAGCACTGAAGACAGCAGTGAGGGTGAGACGCGAGAAGCGCTTCTGCGCGTACGAGTTCAAGTTCTAGAACAGCAACTGCAGACCAACGCACGCGAAGCCGCGACCGAAATGAGCAGGCTACGCATGCGCATCTTGGAGCTGGAGACAGCGGGGGGCCGCCGTCCTGGGAAATAGCGCTCTTGTTGATTCAAAGTTGGTGTCTGCCTGGTTAGGATAGATTATCTAGAGAGATGCTGCTCTTTGTCGTTCAGCCCGAGTGGTGAACGGCAGCGAGAGAATATAGTGCGGAGGCTAATCCTTCTTGTAGCGCGGCTTCTTGATGCCCATGCCTGCCACGAAGCCTTCAGCTGAAGGGGGCACACATCGAACGGAGCGCAGTAGTTAGCGCAGTAGCGAGCAAGCCCCCTGCTGCCAGTGCCTGGCTCCAGCTCACCTTCCTTCCTGCCCTCGTAGCTGGCGTCCGTCCACGTCTTCTTCATGCCTTCCTCGTGGAAGCCGAGCCTCTCCAGCTCCTCCTGCTGCATCAGGCCCCTGCACGACACCCAACACCACAACACACAGCGGTGAGGTCGCCACCCCTTGCGGCCCCCTGCGCCTCCGCCACGCACTTGTCCATGCGGCACTGCAGGTACGCGGCCGAGAGCGCCTTGCAGTCGATGTGGCTGTTGCCGTGCTCGCGCATGCAGGCCAGAAACGCCCTCATGGCCGGCTTGCACTCGCCGTAGTGGTCCAGCGGGAACGAGCCCTTCTCGGGCGGCCGCTTGCTCTGCGCGGGCGCCTGCGCCGCGTTCATCCTGCCGCAGCCTTCGGTGACGTCCGCCGCCGCACGTTGAGTACTGTCGATACCTGTAGACGCAGCAATTTTCAATACACTTTTCACATACATGTACTGACAAGTAACCGGTATGGATAATTTACGCTAGGTAGGCAGGCTAAGTTCGTAAGATATCGCCGTAAGATACGCCACGCCACGCACGTCGATTGACACGCCGCCGGGGATGCTGACGCCCGTAGTGCTCGTGGGCATTGCGGCCGGCGCGCTGGTGTTCGTGGGCTCGCTGCTCGCCGTGTTCCTGCTGCTGCGCCAAGGCGGCTCCTTCGACCGCATGAAGCAGGAGGCCGTGGGGCTGCCGGTCGCGCTGGGCGAGCAGAAGCCGCTGCTGTACGACGAGCTGCTGGACAAGGCGCGGACGTTGGGCGCCCGCCCGCCGCCTCTCGGGGACGGCGGAGTGCTGCAGGGCAGACGCGTGTGCGTGAGAGACTTCAGCGCGTCGGGGGATGCCGCCGACCTGTTTGCCATCTCGTGTGGGCAGCCACGCGGCGGCGTCTTCTGCGACTTGCGCTTCGACGCGGACGAAATGGTCTGGCGCTATCTGCCGCACGGGCCGTTCGCTTCTGTGGCGAAGCTCGAGAGCTTCTTCTCCAGTGAGCAAGCAGACGCCCGCCACTTTGTGGTGACGGAGCGGGAGAGCAAACTGGCCATTGGCATGCTGACGCTTGGGGCGCATTCACCGACCAACCTCCGCATCGAGATCATGGACGTGTGGCTCGCCCCAGCGTTCCAAGGGACAACGGCTCTGACCGAGGTGGTGCTGTTGCTGCTGAAGCATTTGTTCGAGAGTGGATACCGTCGTGTGGAGTGGAAATGCGATGGACACAATGTGCGCGCTCGACGAGCCGCACACTCATTGGGCTTCACCTTTGAAGGAGTCATGAGAAAGCACAGGATCATCAAGAACTGCAACTGCGATACGGTTGTTTTTGCTGCTATCAACAGCGAGTGGGAGGTCATCGAGGAGCACTTGCAGCACAAGCTTCAGCAAGCTCTGCAAAAAGAGGAAGCAAATGCACCGGCGGATGACGAAACCGAGAGGAAGAAAATACGATAGAGCGCACGCATGGCATGTTTGCAGTGAGGCGATTTATTTTGTGCTTGATTGATTCTCTACAAAGTCTATGATTGAATTGCAGTTTTGGTTGCATTGCTGCGCGGGTGAGCGCATCCTTAGCTGTCTATTGTTTCTACCAGACTAGTCGAGCTTCTCCATCCGATCGCTTTGGCTATCAGATCGACGAGCCTTTCGGTAGGCATTGTGGTCCACCAGGTGTACTTCTTCGTGCTCGAGCCAGTTGATCACTGCAAAACTGTTCTCCGGGTGGTCCATGAGCCAGTGATACGTAAACCAAACTTGAGCCGTAATGTAGACGGCAATAAGAACGTCGAGAGTGTAGTGCAACCGCGTGCCCACGATGGCAAAGAGACCAAAAGCCGAAAGACTGTAATTGTAGTAGCGGATCATCCACAAGACGAATGGGTAGCGCCGCGTAAAAGGAGTGTTCAGCTGCGAGCGTGAACAGTACTGCACAATCAAAGGACATGGTTATGTCAGAGAAGTCCGCATTCTCTATTGCGCGCACATGCACAATCGAGACCGTACCGTTTTAGCGAACATGCAGCAGAGCATCAAGAAGACAGCGTGGCCACTGAAGATCATATCACCGCAAGTAATGTGCTGTGATGGGCGGATCAACACCTTCCAAGCGCGGAAGAAGGCCCTGCAGACGCCGAGATAGCATTTCATCAGAACTCCTGCCTTTGTGCCTCGAGGTAGCAACCAAGCCCCAGGCAAAATTGTAAACGTACTTCGGGAACATGGGAAGCGACTTGTAGTCTCCACGCTCGCTGTCGAACTGGGAGATGCACATGGGACTAGCATCGGGCAGGGACGTGACAGCCACGCAGCACGCTCGCATGAGGTTGATGATAGCGAAGATGAAGCAGAAGCGGCGTATGATGAGTAGACGCTGCACAGGGCAAAGAGACAACCAGGGGTGCGAGTATTCGTTAGCAGCTCGTCAGCATTCGCGAAGAAGGCAACCGACAGCAGCCACCGTACCCGCGGGTGCAGGATGAGAATGAATGACGTCAGCGTCCCCACCGCCGCGAGGAACTCGTCGGGCAGGTCGAACCAGTCGATGTACGTGGTGTGGCCGTAGATCTTGGTCATGACGAACTTGAAGAGGTCGTGTCCGAGATCGGGCAGCGTCTTGAGGCTGGTGCTCTCCTTGGCGAGGTTGAGGATTACGACGTTGGGTGTGCGCCAGCTGCGAAACAGAACATCATCCAGGCACACGGGCGTCAACAGCAGCACCCGCGCAGAGCCTTCCGCGAGCGAGCGCTTACCCTGCGATGACGGCCGCCAACGTGTTGAGGTACGAGGCGATGGCGAAGATGGAGAGCGAGAAGGCGAGCCGCGAGAGGTACGCGTAGCTGAGCATCTCGGCGATGAAGCCCTGGCGACCCGAGTGGTCGATGGCGCGGCCCTTGATGTACTGCAGGTTCTCGCCCACGCGCGTGCGCTGGTCCGACACGTAGTCCGACATGTCCTGCAGGTTCTTCTCCACGCGCGAGCGCAGCCCGAGCCCGCGCCTGGACACGAGCGCGCGCGCCGTGGCGGCCACGACGCCCACGAGCAGCAGGAAGAAGGACACGACGATGATGAAGCCCGACGGGTCGAAGGCCGACACGGGCCGCGCCTTCATGGCGTAGAAGTGCGTCGTGAAGTAGTCCGTCCAGCTCGCCATGCCTCCGATTCCTCCAATATGTACCGGTATACCGACTGACTGCCTCGCCTCCTCCCGACGGTGCTGAAGCAGGACAGGCCGGAGCGCAACGGCTTGAAGTGGTCGACCCATTGTCAATGCGGGGTAGGCGTCACCCCTATACTGAACTCAAGCTTGGGCCCAGCTCGCTTACCACCGCGCCCTGCCATCGCTGCTGGCCGCCCGCTATTAATAGCTGCCAAGAGTGCATGGCCGCGCCTTGATGCGCTCACAACGCGTGCAGTTACCTCAAATACCCTGCTGGAAGGGGGCGACGAGGTCATCTACCTCCCGCTGTCGGGGAGTCCCGGTGCTCGTCATGGATCCATTGGCCCGTCCACGTTCGGGGCTCACGCGTCACTCGCACTTACAGCAGCACCGCCGGTACACCAATCCATACGTCGCACTTAGTCGGAGCCCCCCACATTAGTGTGTGTTTTTTATTTTAAATACTGTTTATTCGTTTTGGCGGGAACACAGCGCGACGAGCTCATGGAGGCGGCGGTGCGCGTGGCGACGCCCGAGGTGCGGCTGCACTGCGGGCCGACGGGGCTGAACGAGGCCGTGCTGTCGCTGGACTTCCTGCGCCCCGACGCGGCCGCGGGGCAGTCGCTGCTGGCCACGGGCGGCGCCGACAAGGAGATCAAACTCTGGCGCGTGGGCGACGGCGACGGCGAGGCCGCGGGCCTGGAGCTGCACTTCGTGTTCAGCCTCTCGGGCCACGACCGCAGCGTCAACTGCGTGCGCTTCTCGCCCGACGGCGCGTACCTGGCGTCGGCCAGCGACGACACGTCCATCATCCTCTGGTCCAAGCCCAAGACGGCGGGCGACGACTGGCGCTGGGACCGCATCTCGTCGCTCAGCGACGTGGCGCGCTCCATCCTCTCGCTCGGTCACAAGGGCGACATCACGGACCTGTCGTGGTCGCCCGACTCGGCCTTCCTCTGCTCCTCGTCCGTCGACAACCGCTGCGTCATCTGGGACGTCGACAAGGGCGACGTGGCCGAGCGCCGCAAGGACCACGCGCAGTACGTGCAGGGCGTGGCCTGGGACCCGCTCAACGAGTTCCTCGTCACGGAGGGCAACGACCGCACGTGCCGCGTCTACTCGCTCAGCGGCTTCGGCGCGGCCACGCGGCCCAACGGCAAGAAGCAGGGCCGCAAGTTCATGTGCATCCAGACGCTCAAGACGCGCGAGTTCCCGCCGCCCGCCGCGGCGGCCAGCAAAGCCGAGGACGACGCAGAAGAGAAGAAGGAGGGCGATGCAGCAGACGCTGCCGCGAAACCCGCGGCGGCGCCGAAGCACAGGATGTTCCTGGATGATACCTGTCCTGCGTTCGCGCGGCGTCCGGCGTGGACTCCGGACGGAAGCTACTTTTTGGCGCCCACCGGAACGTTCCGCGCGAGCGAGTCGGCACCTGCAGTCAACACAGTCTACGCGTTTTCCCGGGGCAACTTGAGTCAGCCCACGCTGCACCTGCCTGGGCAGGAAAAGGCGTCACTTGGCGTCCGTTGCAGCCCGCTTCTGTATGAGTTGCGCCGGCAAGAGGGCCAAGCGGACAATGCACCACTGCCCAACTTTTTCAAGACGCAATACCGATCAGTCTTCGCTGTCATTACTCTTGACGCCGTCATCATTTACGACACGCAGGTAACTAACTCTGCAGGACTCGTTGATGTTAGTGTTCGCCCGTTACTGACCTCATCTGTGTTTGGTATTCACAGCAACCCCACCCGATCTGCACGGTAAAAGGATTGCACTACGCTGACTTAACCGATGCAAGTTGGACGGCCGACGGTCAGACGCTAAGCATTTCGTCGACGGATGGCTATATCTCATTCATCCAGTTTGAGGATGGTTTCTTCGGCACGAGTGTACCTCACAAAGGTGAGCATTATGCTACTATAATTTTGTCTTTGAAGGAGCGAGACAGATTTTCTAACAGCTCTGTTGCTCTGGTTGGTGTAGATCATATTACTCTAAACGAGGACAAAATGCGTCGAATGTTTGCGACGCCCAAGAAGTCGCGCAAGAAGCCTAGAAGCCAGGCCCAGGCCGCACCAACCGAGCAGACTACGCCGAAAATCCTCACTGCCAGAAAGAAGAATCAGACAGCGGCTCCGATTGCGCGTGCCTTTCAAAATGCGGATGGTAGCACTGCTACTAACCCCGTTAATCTTCTGCAAGTGAGGAAAAAACGCAAGATCTCTCCGACGCTGGTGCAACCCGTGACGCCCCCAGCACCAACCGCGGGACCCCACGCTACAGATTCTAATGCCAGCGCCCCGGCAGGAAATGCTCCTACCGCTGATCCTCCTGCAGCGGGCGTTATTGATCTGAGCAGTCCCCCCACGATCGCTCCTGCCGCTGCTCCTGCCCCTGCACCAACCCAAGCGCAATCCAATGACTCCGGAGATCATGCTGGCACATTCGACGACCCCCTCAACATCTAAGGCGGCTTCATTCATTCAAGAGGCCCCAACGTCAGTAACACGAATACAAGTAAGTAGCTTCCTGAAGAAAAACAAAAACATCGTTCACGCTCGGTTGTCCATTTACAAGCGCTATCGGGTCACAGCAGCCCCTTCTCCATGCCCGGCAGCTCGAAGGCCTTGATGGTCTTGAAGACGAGGAAGTAGCCGTAGGCGCAGCCCAGGCCCCCGAGCAGCAGGATGTTGACCCAGTGCAGCTTCGAGTGGCTTTCGGGCGACGCCATCTGCGCGCGCAGCAGCGCCACGGCCTGCAGCAGGAAGCAGATGCAGTAGGCCTGGCAGAACGTGCGGCGGACGAGCGCGTCGCTCACGAGCCGCGTGCGCCACACCATCCAGCCCTGCGCCAGCGTCAGCGCGCCTAGCAGCAGCAGCAGCAGCAGCAACACCAAAGTCAGCACCAACGGCGCCACAGCAGCAGCAGGCGGAGGGAGATCCGCGTCGACGCACCGTAGAGCCGCACGAACTCGTGCGCCAGGTGCGTGTTGGCGTCGCCCAGCATGGGCGTCATGAGCGAGTGCGGCGTGAGGAAGCACAGCGCCCCCGTGGCCACCGCGATGACCATGTGCACCGCGAACAGGCGGTCGAGCTGGCGTCGCACGCTCTGCATCGTGTGCACGTGACGGCGAGAGATTTGAAGTGGACGAGCGCTCGCACCTAAGGGCGGGACGGCGTGCACGGCGCAGAGCAGAGCCGAGCGGATCCGGCCGAGATGAGGACGCGGCTGCTGGCGCTGGCGCTCGCGGGCTGCGCGGCCGCCGACGCGATGCACGTGACGGTCCCGTCGGGCGCCGCCGAGTGCTTCGCCGTGCAGGCGGAGAACTTCAAGCACGGCATCTCGCTCAACTACGAGGTGCTGCGAGGCGTGGCCGAGGAGCTGGAGACGGAGCTCACGGACGGCAAGGAGCAGGTCGTGTACGCGCGCAAGGGCCCGTCGGGCAGATACGTGAGCCCCATCGGGGAGGGCGGCATGCACGCCGTGTGCTTCAAGAACGAGCGCGCGCCCGTGGGGGACGTCACCATCGGCTTCTCCTTCCACGCCGACGACCCGAGCCACGAGGTGCTGTCCAACGCGGACGCCACCAAGATCAGTTGAGTGCTCGGTGCTGAGGGGCGCTGCCGCAGCGAGCTTGTGGGGGTGGGGATCGCGGTCTCACGGAGCGCTTCCTGTGCGGTTCTTGTGCCTTTCTGAAGAGCAAGTGCAGGAGCTGGAGGACATCGTGTACGAGCTCAGCGTGAACCTCGACACGGTCAAGGATACGCAAGCGTACATGAAGGCGATCACAAACTACCACGACGAGCGTACGTTGTGCCGCCATGGAATGTGCGGCTGCGGCTATTACTCTGGATCAGAGACTCACCTCCGTGGTTCTGCTTTGTATCTTTTGCCCCACCGTCGCAGTGATCACAAGCACGCACAACCGCGTCATGTGGTGGACACTCGTCGAAATGTTCGTGCTGGCGGTTGTCTCCGTGGCGCAGATCTCCTTCCTGCGGCGTACGCTCGAGGTGCGGCGCATCCTGTAGACGTTCGAGTCACGACAAGATTGAGGGACGGCTTGTGCGAGGGCGACGACTGTCGTTGAGCACGACAGTAAACCATGTCGCTCAGCTGTGCCACGAGTTCTGAAACGCAGAGCTAAGTCCGCCTGCTGTGGTGTGAAAGATATCCCTGTCTGCTACCGGTACCGGTAGCAGCTGCAGAAAAATAACCCCCACTTCAACGTCGTCAGTACATTGCATCCCTCTTCGCGCAACCTTGGCGCAACATCCTCGCCTCCGTCCCCTCGGCTCCGCACAATCCCATCGTGACCAGCATGAGCCGAGCGCTAGCGGCGCTGCGCGGGCGCGGCATGTTGGCGGCGCTGACGCACGAGGGCGCGGGCGCGGCCATGGACGCGCTGCTGCATGGAGCGCGCGCGCCCGCCGTGTACTGCGGCTTCGACCCGACGGCGGACTCGCTGCACCTGGGCAACCTGCTGCAGGGCATCGCGCTGCGCCACTTCCAGCGCGCGGGCGTGCGCCCGATCCTGCTGGTGGGCGGCGCCACGGGGATGATCGGCGACCCGAGCGGCAAGTCGGAGGAGCGCGTGCTGCTGTCGGACAAGACGGTGCGGCGCAACGCGCAGCAGATAGCGCGGGGGCTCTCGGCCGTGCTGGACTTCGACGACCCGCGCACGGGCGCCGTCATCTGCAACAACGCCGAGTGGCACACGACCATGTCGGCGGTCACGTGGATGCGTGACATCGGCCGGTGCGTAGGCGGCTACGGCGGCTGGTGTTTGTGGCTGTGTGTGGGGGGGGGGCTCACGCTCGCTCTGATGCAGCCACTTCCGAGTGAACGCCATGCTGCAGCGCGACAGCGTCAAGAAGCGCCTGGAGACGGACCAAGGCATCAGCTTCCTTGAGTTCTCGTACCAGCTCTTCCAGGCCTATGACTTCCTGCACCTGTACATAAATCACGGCTGCGTCGCGCAGATTGGAGGCAGCGATCAGTGGGGCAACATCGCCTCGGGCATCGAGCTCGTTCGGAAGAGCACGGGCGAGGTAGGCAAGCACGTCTGGTTTGTATTGCTCTTAGGTTTCAGCACGCTTACCTCTGTTGCGGGGATTGGAATCGCAACCACAGGAGGTTTTCGGAGCGACGTTGGCGCTCTTGACGACGGCCACCGGAGAGAAATACGGCAAGTCCGCAGGCAACGCAATTTGGCTGGACTCTGAAAAGACGTCTGTGGTACGTAGCTTGAGTCTGAAGTCCTGGTGGGAACAATGATCGTAATCGGCCTGCATTTTGCGTACCCCAGTTCGACTTCTACCAGTTCTTCCTCCGCTCAGACGACCGTGACGTTGAGCAGCTATTAAAGAGTTTTACGTTTCGAGAGGTGGAGGAGATTCGGGATATCGTGGCGGAACACGAGAAGGCCCCCGAAAAGCGTGCTGCCCAGAAGGTGCTAGCAGAAGACATCACAGTGATGATGCACGGACAAGAGGGACTGAAGGCTGCGCTGGATGCGACTGAGCTCCTTTTCGGAAAGAAGAGTGGGCCGTTCACTGCTGAGGAGATGCTTCGCATGGCTGGAGATGCGCCTATGTCAGCGCTTTTGCGCGCCGACGTTGTCGACCAATCTTTGGTTGATCTTGCTGTTCGAATAGGCGCAGCGAAGTCAAAAGGTTTGTTGTTTTCGTGTTTGAGAAGAAACCACTGATGAGTCTCACCCTGTCATTGTTGTGCTCTTGCTTGCAGCTGAGTGCCGTCGATTGATCAAAGGCGGTGGTGTTTATCTTAATAATGAGCGCATTGAAGCAGAAACTCTGCGCGTTGAGGCATCAAACCTTCTCGACGACAAGTTGTTGGTGCTTCGCATCGGCCGACGTAACAACTTCATCGTCCAGGTGCAATAGAAGAGCGCAGTGGCTGGCTTGGGGGGATCTTCCAGATAGACATTCCCGGAATAATCAAGCTGAACTTGATTTCGTCTGCTTACGGTATGATATTATCGTAGAGACGTGTGCTGGACGTGTATGTAGTAGCATGGCAGAGACTATTGCCACAACATGCAACAGCGATTTGCAGCGGTGTTGTGGTGAGTAGTGTGGAGCTCACAACAGTCACCACAAGACGACACAAGATTGGATGCACAATATGCACAATAACCACAAGACAGCAATAGCTTTGTACTCACGATCCCAAAAGCAATCATGCATATCGTTCATAGAGCATCCCTCCAAAGCTACGGATGCGTATTTTAGGCGTTATTTTGAGTGGACTACGCGACAATTGTTTTCAAACGATCCATTTCCCCTCCTCTCCATAGAGGAAAAGGCTGGCGAGTTGTGTTGCCGCCCCCGACATGAAGGCGAGTAGAGTCACCTATAGCTGCGACTTCAGGTTTCAGCTCGAACCGTCCCAGTGT
>BSXT01002162.1:0-30753 GCA_030267785.1 Phytophthora fragariaefolia | reverse complement strand
CTTGCCGCATCCTTCACCCCGATGATTTTTCTCATGTGCTACTTCACAATTTTCGCTATCCTGCGCAAAATATATAGGTACTGCGTACCGGATCAAACCCGGCAAAGGTCTAGTATTGGCACCGAAACGACAGATACCTCCGCAAATGAGAAAGCTGCACTGATACAGCGAGGAATCGTCACCAACTTCGAGATATCAACAGGTGCAATGCTGCAAACACGCTTCGGTCTCATTTCTGATTACAGCAATTACGTCTTCTTCAAAGGCATGAAGTTCGCGTCTGCGGACGGAGTGTATTGCTCCGGATACGTGATCGTGAACGAAAAGTATTTGGTGAGCACGAAAGACTTGTGGGCGATTGTCATGATCAAGCTGCTGGGTTCCCGCTTCACGAATATCTACGTATATGAGGTACACGGCCACACGGTGAAGGATACGGCGAGGTTGGTATTTCCCACGACATTCTTGTGGTCTGATTTGTGGCGTTTGAACGTCACGGTGCTGCTCTGACTCAAGACACTCGGGGCCTTGCCATGTACTTCGAAGTACGCAGTAGGGATGCTAAGTTTTGATGAATACATTACTTCAAGTACTTAGTAAGTAAGTATTACCAGTATTAGTAGTGTACGTCGTGACCTCTCGATACCTCCACGGCCTCAACAAGCAACACTATCTGTGGTCGAGTAGCTGTGACAATACTATGGATAAAGCAAACAAAAAAATATGTGTCAATCTCACTTATTTTGCATACGTTTTAACGTTCAACACCCCCAGGCGTAGTTAGCAAAAGACATGTGACCAAGCCCCCAGCCTCCGTTCAACTTCTTAGCTGTCGGACGATCCTTCTCCATGCCGGCACCTGCTGCGACTACAAAAGTCGTAAAGTGGTCGGGGGTATGGTGGCATACCGAGGCGTGTGGGGCGTTTTTCCACGCAATAGTCGAATCTCTGCGCTCCTTGTACGTCTGCGTGGAAGCTGTCGAGAGCGTCTTGTCGAGCCATCCTTGGAACTCGAGCGCCCACGGCTCAATTGGATGATCTTCTGGAAACCAGTCAGCATACATGTTGTGTGTCGCTTGGCCTGAGGCAATGATCAGCGTGTCTTCGTCTCGAAGTGGTGCGAGGGCCTGACCCAGCTCAAAGTGATCCTTAGCAGTAAGCATACGGTCGTTGATGGACATGGTGACGATGGGGATATCGGCCTGCGGGCGCATCAAGAACATAGGCACGAATGTGCCATGGTCGAACGGACGGTCCACCAGTTTGGAGGCAATACCGCTAAGAGAGAGCAACTCCTTCACTCTTGTTGCGAACACAGGGTCGCCCTTTGCGTCATACACGAGTTCGTAGGACTCAGCTGGGAACCCGCTGAAGTCATAGAACATATCGGGCGCAGCAGACTTGGAGATCTCAATCCCGGTGCTACGCGACTCCCAATGAGCTGAGACGAATAGGATACGCTTGGGCAGCTGGGCATCGCTCGAGTAGATCTTCTTGAAAATGGCGGCCACGTTCTTGGCAGACTGGGAGTGCTTGTCTAGACCGACATAGCCTTCGTCCAGCAACCAGAGCGGTCCAGCACCATGCGAGACGGCGACCACGGGCTGACGAAACTTGCTCATTTGACTTGATACACGAGTGGCTATGTGCGCCGCAGGAAAACGAAGAGTGAGGTTCTGTTGCGTCGTTGAGGCCGCAGACCGCTGACAGCAGTACCGTGAGCGCTAACGCAGTCTTGATCACGTGGCAACATTAGCAATCTCTTCTTTCTGAAGTTCGTAGTTCCTCGTTGTCTTGTGAATCAAAAGTGAATCACAAGCCAATTGAAGACGCATGAGGAACTACGAACTTCACAAGTTGTGATCATGCACGTCTTGGTCTAGCCTGTCACGCTGCATCAGCGTCGCCGTGGTATTGCCGTTCCTTGCTGCGCATGCATTATGGTTTTGAGGTGGGGATCGCTCGGTACGTACACGTATCGCCCGATGAGTGCGCTGACGACGCAATCGTTTGCGTTTCTTCGCGACTGATTCCAACGCCGTCAACGCGACGAAGTTATTCGGGAATATGCCAGAAGCGGCTTCGCGATCTCGAACGCAGCCAATCCTGAGATGATCCTTGACTGCTGCCCAGTTGGAGGACAAAGGCAAAACTCTGGTGTGATAACTGCCAGGCATTAATTCCAGAACGTACAGGACAATACAACAAAATTACTTTATTGTTCAACCGAGCACAGCGTTGCGCACCTCCAGGCGTAGCTGCATGTAGCGATTCGGTACTAGCCCATCTCCCAACCGCTGAAGAGCTTCTCGTCAGCAGCAGCAACAAGCAGGACGTAATTGTAGAAAGCGCAAGTTTTGAGTTTTGACCTTTGCAGCCTGAAACCAGTCCATACATGACGTCCCCGGCTGCACAATGAGACTACCGAGTTAGTCCCTATCTCGCTAATCTCATTGTCACTAACTGGTAGTGACTGGCAGTCACGCGCGGGAAGAATGTAAGCCAAAAAATGCCGTCCGCCAGGGGGTTCTCGTTTATCCAAGATGCACAAGACCTTTTGATAAGCAGCACGTAAACGCTCCATCGCATACCAAACTGAGTGTACACAAGGTGCTCCGCTTTTGTCGTCTGTCTTCCCATCCTTTCGCTAAACCCGGGTACCTCTTCGCCACAGCAAGAGCTACTCAACCACTCACGCCTATAGGTAAGGTGGCTACAGTCCGTAACCCCAGGTACAACATCATCCGCAAAAAGGGACCAAAGATCCGCCAGACGCGCGCCACGCTCATTCGGGAATCTGCGCGCTAGGGAGCAAGCGAGAGGAGGCTGTAGCCATGACGGACGTGCAGTTCTGCGTGCGGCTGCTGGGCGACGCCAGCGCGCGCGTCGTGTGTCTGCTGGGCAGCGCGGCGGAGCTCGGCGCCTGGGACGTGGAGAAGGCCGGTGCGTAGTGGGCGGCTCGGGGCGTGGAGGGGGCGACGCTGACGCGCTGCATGCGGCCCGCAGTGCCCCTGGAGCTCGCGCACAGCCAGGAGGGCGAGAGCACGTGGTGCGCCTCGGTCGCGTTCGCGGCGGCCACCCGCACGCTCGAGTACAAGTACGTGGTGAAGCGCCAGCACGCGCACGAGCTCGTGTCGTGGGAGGGGCTGCCGGGCAACAGGACGCTGACGCTCGCGCGGGGCGTCAACGTCGCGCTGTAAGTGGCTGCTGTGGGTGCTGCACAATTGGCTGGGGGGGGTGCTGTTGACGTGGGAGCTGTGGCTTCAATCAGGGGCGCGCCTTCAAGCCAGAGCTCGACGTACACGACGCCCAGAGCCCCGGCTCCAGGCCCGCGCGACGCCAGGCTCGGTAACAACGGCAGCACCAACGGCTTCCAGGAGTGGCGCTGCTGCCGCACCAACAAGGAGGCCAACCCTTGGTGGGAAGTGGACCTGGGTGAGAGCTACACCCTCTCCAGCATCCACGTGTGGAACGCCATGACGTACCACGAGCAGGCCAGGCACCCGGAGGGCCGCCCGCCGATCACGTCCAAGGCCTCGACGTCGTACCCTGCTCTTCCTCTCTGGGTGTTCGTCTCCAAGGAGCCGCTGAGTCGGGAGGTGGGGTCATTCGAGGATGCTCAAGCAAAGGCGTCGACTCACCCCGCTGCTGTGCGAGCGATTGAGGTGCAGAGCGCGTTTGACAGCCGCGTGCAGTCGCTGAATTTTGGTAATGGAGAGGCTGTCGCGGGACGCTATGTGCGTTTACAATACGCTGGCGCTTCGCCGTGCTCTCTGCAGTTCGCAGAGCTCGAGGTATTCACGCAAGATGAGGTGGTTACTGCGCATGGTAGGAACGCACCAGAGAAGAATAGTTCGTGCCTCAATCGCGACGACGGATTCTATGGTGTCCCGAGTGCTCTTGACGCGGATATTCACGAGTACATCGAGAGTGGGTGGCTGAACCCTGCCACCAATATGGCAGAGCTGCAACTGTGGATTGGAAGCTTCGATTCTACGAAGCCGGCCGTTCAGTGGATGAATATTGAGTCTGAGCATGAGCGTGTGGCAATCGTGATGCGCCATGACCGACAAACAAAGGACAACAACCAGACAAAACCGGAAAATGATGCTGGTCGGTGGGTGCCCCTTCCTGTTGAGTCCAAAGGTGGGGCATTGTTGGACACGGAGTCAACTGAACTGCGGCAGCTCCTGGTAGCCCACCAGCAGGAAGATGTGGTCGACATTTCGGGATATTTAAACAATGATCCTGATGAGACCACGGCGCTAGCATCGCCAAAGCTATCGTGGCTATCCAGATTGGTATTCATACAGTCACTGGAAGCGTCCGATGCGGATCGTCTGGCTGGAAAGGTTGTCAGTCAGAAGTACTCAAAGGGTGATACAATTCTCGACTATGCTGAGCAGAAGCGCACAGTGTGCTATGTTGAATCGGGTGATGTAGAACTCCTGGGACCGGCGTCCTCGACAGGTTCAAACATCATCGGAACACTGAGCCATGATTCCTACTTTAACGAGATGGGACTATTTGGTCGCTGGTCTAAGCAGCCCGCTCTATTCAAGGCAAAAACTGATGTGGTCGTGCACGTTTTGGAATTTGACAAGGTCGTTGCTGCACTGGGTAACGAAAAAGCAATCTCAATTCGAAACGATTACATCCGTAAATCACACCAGGTAAAGGAGTCTTTAGCAGCAGAGAAGTTCTCTAGGGTGCATTTTACGGACAGCAGACACGCCCAGGTTTTTCGCGTGAAAGTGCCAACCACCGTTGTCGATGGAAGTTGGAATCCGAACAACGGATTTTCGCACCGGTGGACATTTGACATCTACAATTACCGGTTTGATGCGAAGTCTGGCAACTACAGCAAGAACGAACTGTTGGGGTCCGCATATCTTCTTCCATCACAAATTGGCAAGCATGGTGAAGGGGACCTGACGGTTCCGATCTTTCATTCTGGAGTGGGCTTGGTTGGGCAACTCACTTTGTCATACCTAGTCTTGACGCCATTCACCCACTCAAAGAACAATATCGCGAATGTTTGGCGCTCTTACTGGCGAGAGCGTCCGCCTCTTACCATCGGTCATCGCGGCATGGGGCGGTCTTACTATCAAGTAGACGGATACCGCCTTGCGTTGACACGAGAAAACACTCTGGCATCGTTCATTCTGGCTGGACGGAGCGGCGCCGACTTTGTCGAGTTTGACGTTCAGCTTACGAAAGACCGGGTGCCGGTGATTTACCACGATTTCATGGTGAACGTTGGCCTGGAAGACAAGGGTGCGAATTCTTTCGGTACCAAGTCCGAAACATACGAGATTGGTATTCACGATATGTCCTTCCGCCAACTCACGCAGTCACATACGGCTCCGGTGCCACACAAGGGTGGTAAAAGCCAAGAATTCCAAAAGCGCGTGAAAAAGCATTGGACACGTCTCCAAGGCGATAAGCTGGTGCCTTCGCCTAGACGGAAGCCTCTCTCGCATGATAACGACGATGCCGACCGAGAAGATCACCTTGTGGACTTCTTTCCTCGCCTGGGAGATCTTCTCAAGCATGTTCCTGCCGAAGTTGGTTTGAACATTGAGATCAAGTACCCTGACAACTTTTTCCGCGCCGCCATGCGGAATCAGAGCTGCTTTGCTATCAACGCCTACATTGATCGGATTCTGAAGTGCGTGTTTGACTGCGCTGGTTCACGCCGCATCTTCTTTTCGTGCTTCGACCCGAGTGTGTGTATCGCATTGCGCGCGAAGCAGACCAAATACCCTGTGTTGTTCCTGACGTACGGGTCGATGGCACCTCATGCTATTGATGCGCGGATGACGCTCCAGTTCGCGACCAACCTTGCCAAGATGGAGAAGCTGCAGGGAATCGTGTCCAACTCCAACGCCTTCCTGGAGACGCCCGAGCTGGCACCGCTCGTGAAGAAGGACCTGGGCACTGTGCTCATCACGTGGGGCGACCAGAACACGAACCACGAAATGGTGCAGCTACAGAAGCGCCACGCCATCGACGGCGTCATCAGCGACAACGTCATCGACCTCATCAACCAGGACAAGAAGCTGCAGGCACTGGCCCAGTAAGTAGATCGTTGCTCGCGGCAACGAAGTGCATTTCGCTCGGATGAATGTACAGGTTTGAGAAAAGCGAGATCGAGCAAACTATCAATTGTGTATTTCGGGCCTATCCCTGGTTCCTCTATCACTGTGGGGGTGGCAAAAAATATGTTGGCCTTGCATAGCTCTGCCGTGTGGTGTACGTGGCAGTGATTCACTGCCGGGTCTTGGAGCTGTCAGCGTGGTTGATGTCTGGGCACGGGAACTTGCAGTCGTTGGCCGGGTCAGGCGACACCGCCGTCTGCAAGGAGTCGCACCACATGGCGACCTCGAAGCAGCCCTTGTGCCCTTCGTCCGAGGCCTCGCTCCATGAGTCCGAGTCCGAGGCGCTGTCCGAGTCCGACACATTGTACTCGATCATCGCCGTGGCGGCCGCCAGCACCAGTGCCGCCGCCATCACCCAGCGCTGCTCGCGTAGCATTCGTGCGGCTTGAGATGGGTCCACTCGAGACTCGCCTTGAGGCAGATGGCTACACCCGCACTTGACCCGCGTTGCGCTTTTTCTGAACTGGGTCGAGCGTTCGGTCTCGTCGCAATTTAGAGCGTTCTTGTAGAGGGATCCCAACGGCACTTCAAGTTCTTGTAGAGGAGACCCCAACGGCCGCGAGGCAGCACGAAGCGGAGCTGCAGCAAGGCGAGCGCTGCAGACCCGCGCGCGCGCCGTAACTGTCCACGCGCGCGCGCCCTTCCCCCCGCGCGTGGCGCGCCTCCCCCCCGCGTACATGGAGAGCCAAGGGATGGCGCCCGCGGAGCAGCAGAAGCGCCGCGCGCTGCTGGCCAAGATCGCGCGCCTGGAGGCCCGGGGCGCCGTGCTGCAGGCGGACGCGCGCACGCTGCGCAGCCAGCTGCACGACAGCGCGAGCGGCCAGTGGCGCGCCGTGGAGGAGCGGCTGCGGCAGCTCGCGCGCAGCTGGAACCCGTACCAGGACGGCGGCGCCGCGCCCCGCGAGCGGCGCAAGCTCGACCTGTACCAGTTGCTGCAGCTCGAGGACGCCGCCGCCGCCTCCGCGGACGACGTCAAGCGCCAGTTCCGCAAGCTCGCGCTGCTGCTGCACCCGGACAAGAAGCGCGCGCGCCGCGCGCGCGCGCGCGAGAAGCAGAGCAAGGACGAGGCCGAGCTGCGCGCGGGGGACGCGGCGCAGTTCGCGCGGCTGAGACTCGCGTACGAGACGCTGAGCGACCCGGAGCGGCGCGCGGCCTACGACGCCAAGCTGCGGGAGGCGTCGCAGCCGCAGCAGGGCGGCCACGTGGTCGAGGACCAGATCAAGCTCGAGGCGTCCACGGACTTCGCGTCGCTCGAGTGGATGGCGCGCGTGAAGCACAAGATGGACGTCATGGCGCGCATCGCCGACTGGGCGAAGCTGCTGGCGCTGGACGCCGCGGAGCTGCGCTTCGAGACGGGCGAGCCGTGCACGGGCAGAGCTTGCGGCAAGATCGTGAGCATGGACCGAGATTTAGAGTGCTCGGGCTCGCCTCGCCGCCGCGTGTACATCTGCTTGCTGCACAAGTACATTCACGCCTGCGACGAAAGCTGCACGAGCACCTACGGAGACGCGGAGCTCGATCGGCGCGTGTGCGGCATGCGAGCATATTGGCTCGTGCAAAACTGGCTGTTCGACCAGTTGCAAGCTGCGGCTTTGCAGCGCCACACGCAGCAGCCTCTCAACCCAACAGTTAGTGAACACAAAGAAGGAGAACCTGCGCTGAAAAAGGTGAAGCAAGAAGAAGATCGGGAGGCTCCGGCGGCTATCATTGCAGAAGTTGTCACGCCTGATCCTGCAGTCTGCACGTTTGAAGCGACGGAAATCCACCTAGGTGACCAGTACACGCGGTTTCAGGTTGAAAAGAGTGCTGAATGCCAAAGCACGCATTGCCGAAGCAACTTCCAGTTTCTAGAAGATGGCATTTATGCCTGTCGTCGCCACGGAACACCGCATATCTGTACGTTTGAACAGTGCGACCGGCAGGAGTTGGTTATGGGCAGCTACATTTGCTGGGTGAGCGGAATGGTCTATGGCCGCGAGCGAGAGGAAGCTGGTACAGACATGCGTACACGTCGTGTCGTCTACTCAGATGCGCAGGGGGATGAAAGCTCCGTTGAAATGGAGGTTCCGGTGATGCTGCCGCTTGGGAAGACAACGGCGTATCTACTGGAGGGAGAGCCCTCTGGACAGAACTCTGGGGATACTTCGTCGCTGTCTCCACCTCCTCCGGATGAAAAGGCCTCAAGCAAGCGTCAGCGTGCGAACTCAAGTGGCTGTGATGAAAATGCAATTGATGACCGATCTCCTAAACGCGAGGCGCGAAAGAAGTTCAAGCGAGACCGAGAGCATAAACGGGAGACCTCACCGGTGCGAAAGCGATTGCATCAGCGCTTGGCAGCTAAAATTCAGCGCTCAGAGACGACATCCTTTCACATTTTCTTGAAGCTGCCTCCAGCAGTAGCTATCTTACCCAAGGTTGCATTGGAGCTAGAAGAAGCTGCAGACAGTAGCTCTGACGACGATGATGCTCCATCAAAAGCGGCCGCAACCAACAGTAACAAGGAACATTTGTTGCAAATCTTCGTGAATTCCCATCACACCGTTAACTACATCAAGTACTGGATGGAAGAGCTAACGGAGCAGCAGTTATCTATCTGGGATCAACAAATCTATTGGGGTGATACGCTCATCGGCGAAGAAACGAATGTGATGGTACTTGAAGAGCATGGGATATCAGCAGGATGTGTGCTTGAGTTGCGCCTACATGATGACTGCCCACTATTGGCATCAACTTGGAACGGCAAGAATGCGGCAGCAGGAGGTGGAGGTGGAGCTCCAATGGAGTACAACACGGTGCAGATTTCAAAGGAGGCTGCAGAAGATTTAGAAGATCTCCAGGAAGAGTGGGAGAATGTTGTAGCCGCAGAGGAGCAGGCCTTTGAGCTGTCTCGACTCAAGCGAAAACGTGAAAAGCTGGAGCTGCGGGGGGCAATTGAGCACACTGAAGTGCTTCGATACGACAATGCAAAATCAGAACCTCGTCTAATAGGTGTAATCCAGAAGCGGGCTATTAGTGACGGTAATGGCGGGAAACAGAAACGACAACTTATTCCGCCAAGCGTTGAACGAAAGCCCAACGGCAATGCAACAGATCAGAAAGCATTGCTGTCCTTCAAGAGCGAAATCTTGGTGAAGGAAGAGCAAGAGCAAGTTCCGAAGGGAGTCCAAGCAATGAGATCAGTTGCAAACGACGCACAGCCAGTAAAAAGAGTCAAGGAGGCTGAAGGTAAAGAAAAGAAGCTGTAAGTATGCCATTTGAACATCTAATTAGGCATCGAGGAGAGAGGCAAACACTCGTCGGCAGCTCTCGAAAAGAGACATTGTGATAGCGGTCGACGGGGCATGAAAAGCTACACGAGCACCTGCGCCTTTGTACAGTGCCATCACACCCTCCGTTCTGCTCGTCATTGCAAAAAAAAACACATACACGTTCAATCTCAATATTTCAGCGGACATCGACGAAGGAAGTCGATCAAGCTGAGCAAACAGTGAATACACCCCACAATACGTACTTGATTACTTGTGTTAGGCCATCGACAATTCCACGGTAAGCCGCGGGGGACCCTTCCGTCGCATACGCGCGTTGGACCTGTCGTCGCCGAAGATGCCAATGACGAGCATGAGAAGTAAGCACAGCGCAGAGGAATTGGTGATTAACTTGCCTGGAGGCGCAACTTGATCAGGTCCAAAGGGTTTGTGAGGAAAGAGGCCGAAGCACCGGCGACTGCCGCGCTAGCAAGCGTGTAGTGCGCCGGGAGCTCCTCGACTTCGAGTCGCTTCTGTGCAAATGTCTTGTTCTTCTCGTAAAACATAAAGTAGAGTGCTGAGAAGGGTCCAAAAGAGAGCAGCGTAGCGGCGTAGCCCTTGTACAGCCCACCGAGGCGCTCCGTGCGTGCGATTGTTTGCACTGCGTCGAGCGTATTCCGGTAGTAGATTTTCCCCGCAGGACCCGACGCTGCCGAGGATTGCACCTGCACCTGCATGCGCTCCTTGATGACGTCGATGGGCACCCACAGCACGCAACTGAGCGCCTCAGCGGCCATTCCGGCTCCAAGATACAGCAGCGACGGACTGGCGCTGAAGCTCTCCACACCCATGAGCGCATCCTTCGACACCTCGTAGGACGTCAGGTACAGACAAGTCGCGGGCGCGGACCCCAACATGCTGACACCCAGACCGCGATACAGGCCGCGCAGGTGCTGCAAACTGCATTAGAGGAAAGCACTTAGTTTGGTTGCAGCTACACCTCTGCGCTCGCTATTGGCGGCGCACCTGAAAGCGCGAAGGTTGAGCTGCGACGCGATAGTTTGGCCCGTAGCGGTGCTGGCCTGCAGTCGGGCCTTGACGGTGTCCAGCGGGTGGCAGAAGACGCGCCCGATCATTCCTGCCGACGCACTTCCCTGAGTATTGCAGTTAGCAGTAGGCGAAGGGTTAGAAGGAGAGCGGGAGGCAGCGAGGGGCTAGGCGAACGAACCAGCAGCGTCGGGAGCTGGCTCAAGGGCTACAGAGCACCACACGAAGCGAAAAGTTGTGCAAAATGAGCGTCAGTTCATGATCTATGCGAGGGTGGGTCACGTAGGGGTGGATTCAGTCTTCGGCGCTGGCTGTGGGGGGTTGCACGCACCGTCGAACTTCCATCGCCTGCCATTTTGGGGATCACTTGTGAAATGATCGATGCAGTTGAGCCCATGGTGAGTATATATGAGGAAAAACTAATTATGTGGAGCTCGGTAATGTTTACAAATTTGAAGACAATCTCGCACCGATGAAATGGTACAGTTGGCCTGTTACGGTTGTTTGACTGCCAACAAATACGGAGGAAGTTGCTCCTTTCATTTTTCACTTAAACGCGAGCCATCACGTGGCCATCACGATGCGTATTGCATGCTGTACGGTACAGGCTGAGCCTTTCGAACTGTATTCGAGCAAGCACATAAGTACGGTCGACTGTAGACTGCGTCCTGCTCCCGGGCGACTCCATGCAAGGAGCATGAAGACCTACACCATCGACTGTCAATGTATGCTAAGAGCATAGTATCCAACAAAGGGATTACGAACGATGCAGCAGTTGCTGTAGAACACACGGGTCAGCAAGCTCATAAATATTGGGGTGCGAAATCTTTGAATTTATTTATGGGAGGTCGTAGGATCTCAATTAGTGGATCGTTTGGTACAACGGGATACTACGTTTGCGAAAGGCGGGTGTTTCAGCAAAAGTCTACACGAATAGATTGGGTATATTAATATCCTTGAGTCTACCTCGTGGTTGTAGAACGAAGCCTCCTATTCAACCAGCATGTGCTCTGGTCCGTGGGTGTGGTTCATGCGGAGGCTTCCTTTCAGCTTATTGCTTACATTAGCTAGCGATGAAACATCGCCAAAGACAACACTTATCCCTGTATGCAGAGTAACACGATAGTGAACATCTTAGTCGTGTTGCTCCGTTGAGTCGTTTAAGGGGACTACAGGCCAACGTCTCTGAATCGAATCCATACCGCAAATCAACTGCGGCCTCAACCGAACAGCTTTGTTAGAGCAGAGGGAGTCACGTCATTCCTATTCATAATTCCAGCCCAGACCCCTGCAGCGCAAAAATATTACTGGTTGAAGCCAACGCGTCCGTTTGTTGGAATACTCGTCGCTGGGCCCACCTTCGTAAATACTGCTTAGCCCAGCTTCCCGGGCTCCCCGTGCGTGTTTGCTATGGTCACGCTCCTCGCAACTGCTCGCTAGCAGATTGCCATTTCATAAGCGTTTACTCCCACCTTTTGAATCGTATTGTGCAAACCTTTAACAGAAATGCCAGATTTACCCTGAAAATAAAGAACCAAGATAAGTATCTTAATCTGCAGGTTCTTGGAGATGAGAAATGCCCATAGAATCATTATAAAAGAGCGATTGGTTTCAAAGCAATGTTTTCTGCTGGCTTGTTGCACGAACGGCGGCGGTCCATTATTAAAGTCGTCGAGGTCGTGAATATAACGTAAAGCGGCGCTTTCGTAGAGCGTTCATCTACACCGCCGTGTATTCCATTAAATCCCAGACGTTTACAAGCAGAAAACTAAATACAACTGAATCTTATATCGTTGCCGTGAGTCCGCCTGAGAAGCAATAGCCTCACTGCGGTAGGCAGAACCGTGCGAAAAAGGCTCCCTTGCACTCAAGTTGGCTCGCCTCCACGGAGCTCCCGGCGAATCCCCGAGCTCAATGCTTGCTCCTTCGTGCTGCTTCCTGGAACAGCCCTGACTCCACGCCTGAGCCACTGCTCCCCGAGTTAACAGAAACTCCAGCTAGCGTTCCGGCGGACTTCTTGTGGACTTTTCGGCGACTGGTGCACGTTGAAGCTGGACTCAGATCTGAGGGGCGCGCCGTTCCGGGCGCGTTCGCCGCGGAACGTTCCGGCGGGGAGGAAAGTATTTCGCCTACTGTACTGGCCGTGATGAGCAGCGGTCTCAGTCAGTCAAAAACCGTCCAAGCACCAGCCCAAGTGGCCGACATGACACGCGTATACCTCGACTATAACGCCACGACGCCCGTGGAGCCCGCCGTGGTGCAGGCGCTGCTGCCGTTCCTCGGGCCGCAGTTCGGCAACGCCTCGTCCTCGTACGCGCTGGGCCAGGCGGCCAAACAGGCCGTGGCCGGCGCACGGGAGCAGGTGGCATCCCTGTTGGGTGCCGCGCACGCAGCCGAGGTCGTGTTCCTCTCGGGTGGCACCGAGTCCATCAACTACGCCATCAAGGGCGCGGCGCTGGCCGCCAGGCGCGACAGCGCACGGAACCACATCGTCACGTCCTGCGTGGAGCACGTGGCCGTGCTCGAGACCTGCAAGTGGCTCGAGACGCAGGGCTTCCAGGTCACGTACCTGCCCGTGGACCGCTTCGGCTGCGTGCGCGTGCAGGACCTGCTAGACGCGCTCACGCCGCAGACGTGTGTGGTCTCGATCATGCTGGCCAACAACGAGGTGGGATCGCTGCAGCCTGTGGCTGACATCTCGCGCGCGGTGCGCCGCTTCGTGGACGAGCAGGAGCGCCACCTGCCCATCGTCGTGCACACGGACGCCAGTCAAGCCATTGGCAAGGTGCGCGTCAACGTCCAGGACCTCGGGGTGGACCTGCTCACCGTCGCCGGGCATAAGCTCTACGCGCCGAAGGGCGTCGGCGCGCTGTACATCCGGGAGGGCACGGTCGTAGACACGATCATCCATGGCGCTTCCCAGGAGAATGGACGTCGTGGCGGTACGGAGAACGTGGCGTTGGTGGTGGCGCTGGGACAGGCCTGCGAGCTTGTGGAGAAGAACCTGCACGAGTACGCGGTCATTATGCAGGATAGCAGGACGTTTCTCCTCGAGCAACTCCAGAAGCACTGCAGCCTCACCAACGTCAGCTACCAGGTAAATGGCCACCCGGAGCTGTCGCTACCTAACACACTCAGCATCAGCTTTGAAAACATCAACGCGCCGCGAATCCTGGACTGTGAGTGTTGTTCTTGTGTTTCACTGCTTTGTTTCTGGGGATAACTTGTTTCTGTTACTGCGTACTAGTGATCGAGGCTGATGGTGTCTACGCCAGTGCTGGATCGGCTTGCCACAGCCACCAGCACGACGGCAATGAGAAGCAGATGAATCCTGAGCACCAAGAGGAGAACATCACCATTTCGCACGTGCTTGCAGCGATGCATGTCGCTCCCGAGTTCGCCAAGGGCACGCTGCGTCTATCTGTGGGTCGTGCGAATACTCAGGAAGAGTTGTTGTATGCTGCTAACGCCATCCACAAGGCTATTCAGCAGCTCATGTAGGCTTATTACGTCGCCTCATGCGGCGCTGGCGGTCACAGTTCTTGCTTTCCTGTTCGCTTCCTCGCGTGTCCTAACGACTGAAGTATTACTCAAACTCCACGCTAACGTAAAATAGACACGTTTTACTTACTACTTTTGCACTGTTGTGGTGCGAGTACACGATTCCTGGCAAGATATGCCGCTGACACTTTCATTGATTCACTTTTGTCCAAACGTAATCTCTCAGTAGCGCTTCGAAATCCAAGCCAACAGCCACTTGAGGTGTGTGAGCATGTACTTGAGCGCTCGGGTCCACTGCTCATCATTGCCGAGCGAAATAGGGAGGCCGCCGATTTTTCCTCGCTCCACCTTGTACGGGAACTTGAGCGAAGGCTCCTCCTTCATTGCGCGACGGCCAGCATCCTCTACACATTCGAGGAAGAGAATCATGGCCTGGTTGAACCCGCGGCGGCGGAACATTCCACCATCACTGTACAAGCTGTACTCCCTGCCATACATGTTAACTACGCGCGAGAAGCTTCCACGCGGTACGAGACGATTGCGTGAAAATTCAAAATTGGCGCGATCAGCAATCGTTGCAAGCAGCAGCACTGCTTGCCCGAGCGCGGCATTAATTTCCACCCACTCCACTGGCTTTGATGGCAAGCGGCCAAGGCGCAGTCCATTGATCGTACCAAACAGTCCGCCGTGCCAGATGTGGAAAACGTCATTGCATACGTTGTACCGTTGAAGGCGACGCAGCATATCGGACGCATGCACAGCAAATACACCCACGGACTGACGCTCATCGCGGCTCAGGCCCAGCAAATGCTGCAAAAAGGCACCCTCAGCAAAGGTTCCATGAATCAACTGCTCGAGGTCGTTACCCGTAGACCAGAGCTCATGCCTTTTTGCCGCTATTTGTTCAGTTTCGTCTTCAATCGCCTCTAACTCAGCCTTTAGCCGCCGTTCTTCTTCCTCCAGCGCACGCAGCTCAGGGTCATCGCTCCAGTCGTCAGCAGCGTACTCTCCATCGACACTGTAAGCTCGTGCTGAAGCGCGTTCCTCGTCGGTAAATTGGGTCATAAATCCCTCATATTGGTCTCGGTCCTCCTCCAGCTCTTTCAGAGCCCTGGCAATCAGAAACAATTGCCGTTAGTCTTGTGTCGCAATGCAGCACTGTAATCAATATCCTATCACCCACTGAGTGAATCGGGAAAGCATTTTAGCTTCACAATCATGGCAAGTTGGTAGACTCTTCTTGAGAAGAAGTGTGCTACAGCAATCGTGACGGAGGGGTTAACCAGTCAGTGAAACTTAGATTCCGTTCTGGCCAGCATTGACGAAGCTTACCTGCAGTCAAGTAGCTCTTGAAACCAACTGAGATCGCTGCCATCAACGCGGCGCTTACGGATGAGGCGTCGTCGTCGCACCAGCCTCTCCTGACTCGTCTCACTTTTCTGTTCGTCCACTGCAGCTTCAGATCCACTCGTATCGTCGGCCTCTTTCTCTTCAGATGCACGGGGCTCTTCCAACCTGCCAAAGTCCGCGTAGGATGCAGCGTACACCCAGCCTTCCTCGTCGCACTGCGGGAGGGAGTGGTCGACCTCCCAGTCCGAGATCCACAGATGCGGTTTCTTCAACAACCGCGCAGGCACCACATCTGAAAGCGACTGGCCAACGTCTCCACGGTTACAGCTCGCAAACGTAGCAATACCGTTCATGAGGTCAAACTCCGCCGGGGCCCAAACATCCACGTCGCCGCTGGCGTCCAGCCGCTGCCGCTCCCACACGATCTCCGGCACGACGACGGGTGTTTTCTGCTGTTGCTGCTGCAACTGGCCGATGGAGTTCCTGGCCGCCTGCGCAGCCTCTTCCTCCTCGTCAGCGTCCGTGGTCTCCCCAGCGTCCGTGCCCTCCGTGAGTCTCGGGATCTGGTCCTCGTCGTCGTCCGCCTTGCTGTCGCGCTGCTCACATGTCTCCGCCGGGTGCTCGTACGCCACCGGCCTTAGCTTCATGATCTTCTTCTCGATAGACACGGGGTTGTACTGGAACTTGAGCAGCGCGCCGCACTGGTGGCACATGAACAGACTCTTGCCCTCCATGGCGGCGCGTCTGGCGTTGGTCGCGGGGCTCTTGGCGTACGGCGAGAAGGACGCGCCCGCGGAGGACGGGGCCGGCGGCGACAGCGAAGCCGCCGACATGCCACCGACGGTCGACGGGGCTCCGGCGGTGGCCGGCGGGCGCGGGAGCGGGAGCGTCGTGATCATCAGCGGCGACTGCAGCGAGCCATTGCTGCTCATCGGCGCGGCCTTTTCTCGGGCTGCAGGGGTCGGACGAGAGCGGCGGAAGCGCCTAAACGTGCGGAATCAAGTGCGCGATGCAGAGAGCTGTGCGTGGCGGCGTGAAGCGCGTCGTGGAGCGCGGCGAAGGAACGGCGTCGGGCGGGCTGCGCGCCCCGAGGAAGATGGAGTTACGCCCACGTCTCGCAATCGAACGATTCCGAGTGCAGTGGATAGGACGCTCATTGGCTAAAAATAAACGCGATATATATACGGTACGCATCTCGCTAGTTGGACGGTTTGCTGTCCGCAAGCGTCCACCTGTGCGTTGAAGTGGACGCGATCACATGACGGCGCACGATCCGCCGGCCTGGGGCTGCGCTTCCGCCTCCTCCTCATCGGCGGTCTTCTGCTGGGCTGCGGGCACGGGCGGGGCCTTCTGCTTCTCGGGGCTGCTGGGCTGCGCTGGCGCGCTCCGGCCTGCAGGCTGAGCGCCTCGGTTGACCATCTTGGCGAACGGGTCGTCGGCCTCAGCCTCGTGCTGCAGCTGCTGCTGTGTGGCAGCCACCACCTCCATGGGGACGCCCATCTTGGTGGCGTCGATCTTCATCTGCTCGCGCAGCACGGCGTTCTTGACGGCGTCGTTCTTGAACGGCACTGCCAGCAGCAATAGAACAGGGTCACACATACTCTCTCACACACACACATAGAGACACCAACCACAGCAGCAGAGCAGCACGCACCGAAGGCGTCCTCGGCCGCGTCGGCGTCCAGGTCCGCGGGCTTGTCCCATCGGTCCTCGCCGGTCTCCGTGTTGTGGTAGTACGTGCGCCCCCGCTTGGAGGTGAGCACGGCCCAGCGCTTCCGGCGCGGCTTCTTCTCTGTCACCGGGGCGGCGCCGACGCCGTCGAAGGCGACGGTGGCCACCGTCACGCCTCTGCCGTCCGCGCTGGCCGCCGGCTCGTAGGCGCGGCCGCAGACCGTGCACTTGCCCATCGCCAGCATATCCTCCTTGGGCACGTTCACGCGGCAGCCCGCGCACTTGATGAAGCGCTCGTTCAGCGTGCCGCTCGCCGCGCCGTTCACCCCGCGGGTCGCCATGCTACAATCTCCTCGAGAAGCTCTTCGTCGTGTACTGACCGGTCCAAAGCGATACGCCGGGGGACATCGCGTTTCGCAGGGGAGGGGACACTCCCACGCACAGAGCCGGGCCAGCCGCTTGTCTCGAAGAGACGCTAGCCTCGTCACAATTTCAACTGAACCTCTGCGGCAAGTGCCGCCGGCCAGAGGAGCGGCTCATTGTCCCATTCGCCTCGCAGCCGTCATGATCGTGGACGCCGTGCGGTGCGGCGCTGCTGGCTGCTTGATGACTCTCGGCACGTCTGACCCCTCTCGACTCTCTCTCTCTGTTGCGTTGTGGACAGGTGGGCGGCCACCAAAGTGGACGAGTCGGTGGTGAACCCCGTGGCCTCGCGCCTGGCCGAGTCCGTGGCCAACCCGGCCGTGCTGAGCTTCCTGCTCTGGGACCGCCTCAAGACGCTGACGCCGCAGCGCGCGCGCGACCTCACGCGCCTGCTAGCCACGGCGCTGGCCAACGCGCTGGGCGTGCTGGGCGCCGAGCGCGGCCGCCGGCTCGGCGCCAGCGCGCAGCAGCTGCAGGACGACTTGATCCGCGCCGCCAGCTCGCGCGGCGGCCGCGACGTCGTGCTCAACGGCGTGGCCACCGCGGCCAAGGTGGCACAGGCACTCAACACGCCCGAGACCAAGGCGGCCACGCAGCAGCTTTTCCAGACGCTGCAGTCCGTCGTGGACTTCTTCGCTAGCGACGAAGGCCGCCGAGTCATCTCCAGCACGGGCGAGTGCCTCTCGAGCGCCTCCGAGATGGCGGCGTCGCCCGAGGCCTCCATCTTCCTGGCGGAGCTGGCCACCAACCTGCTGCACGCGCTCGAGAGCGAGGAGATCCGACGCCAGAACGACCAGCAACAGCAGGACGGGCACGAGGTGCACGTGAAGCAGGAGCAGGATCAAGACTTTGAGCGCGAGATGGAGGCGGACCGAGAGGTAGACGACAAGCATCCGTACTCGCCCACGTCCTCTATGGCAGACACGAGGTGGAGTTTCGATACGGAATCGATGCTGTCGTCTGCGCCGGGGACTCCCATGACGGGGATGTATGCGGCTGGAGCAGCAATGGATGGACACACGACGTCGTCATCTCCAGTACGACCCGGTCCGAAGCGCCGGGTGTCGATCTCCTCGCCGGCAGAGAAGAACAGCGGCTACCGCTCGGCGCGGATCGAGAAGGAGGTGCTGCTCAAGATGGGCGTGGACCCGTCGATGCTCAGCGAGATTCAGCGCGTGCTTGATGTCATCGCTGCCGACGAAGAGGAGAAAGAGCGGGTGGAAACGCAGCGTCGGCGTGAGGAGGCTGAATATGTAGCGAGTTTGGTTGTGCCGGAGCCGAAGGACGAGGCTGCTGCTACTGGCGCGGCGGATGTTGGTATAGCGCATGCGTTCGGTAACGCTGAGGACGAGGAGAAAGATGCTGTCGTCCATGACAATGCAGCAGAACCGCCGACGCCCGTGATACTGCCCGAGTGGCATGAGGGGTCTCTGCGAGAGGCACTCCGTCGTCGCCATGCTCATGCTGGATCCACGGCGGAGGAGCGTGACCCAGCCGAGCGCCAGGCTCGTGAGATGGCAGCGGTGTTGGCGCAACGGCAAATCAAGCATGGAGATTTGCAACCAGCAGACGTTGTAGCTTGCCAGATCATTGCCAAGATGATCGTTTATGGCGTGGGTCTGTTCTTGCTGCTGTCGGGCTACATGCTCACGCGTAGCCTCTTCGATTAAGAAGCGCAGAGCGTTTGCTGGCTCCCCCAATTTATCTGTATCATTAGCTGCTCCTTATCTACCCCACTCTTCCGAATTGTGCAGCCTTTTACTTTGATCTGGGGCTTGTGCTTGCCTTATCCAAGGTTGCGATAGCATCCAACACATCGCGAACAGGTTCAAAACGTTGGTCGAGCTCACGCTGGATGACTGCAGCAGAATGACCCATACGTGTCCAGATCCGCACTTGGCGAAAGTAGTCATCGTAAATCTCTGCAGCGCATACGGGATGAAACTTCTGACCCGCATCTTGTGCCAGTTCGTCTAGGTGTTCAAGACCGAATGGCTGATTGATCAATACGCAGCACCGTCGTGGATCCGATAAACCATCACCAGATGTAAGTGTAGCGTGCACAGCGTTAATAGTTGCGGAGGTTGTTGGATAATACAGAAGCCGAGGAAGCTTCTCCGGTTTCTTGCCCCTTCTCGCAGCGGGAGCTTCATTCTCCTTGTCGTTCGACCCCTTCTCGTGGTCCTTGCCCGTTGGTTTGTCCTTTGCCTCCATGGTAGCCTTGTCCTGGGCGTCACTGTTCTTTTCGGTTGCATCAGTATTTTCACATGTTTTTTTGCTTCCTTCAAGGGACGGGTCACTTTGTCTACCCTTAAGCAATGAACCTGCCAGTGCGAGTTCGTGCTCCTCTTGGTCTTGTCGCTGGCGTTGTTCTTGCTCCTCTGCTTCGGCCTTTATTTTTGCCTCAGCAGCAAGTTCTGCTCGTTCACGCTCCTCGAACTCCACAGCCTCTGCTGGGGTCAGAACAGCATATCCGTGATGCTCAAGGAACAATTTAAGAGGTGTGAAATTGTGCGGTGTCACGTCCAGCACAAGTGTCTTTCGGTCATCCACAAAGCGTCCACACCACTTGAGCACCTCCAAAAGTAAAGGCGCCTTGGAGTCGATGAGCACGTTCACCTCCTGTTTCAACCGCATTCGCTCACGAAGCGAGACAAAAGACTCCCCACCGAGATCGCACGGCTGCCGTGAATCGCCCAGCAGCACGCAAAGACTGCGAAATGGACGTTGTAGCGCCAGAGCCGCCTGTCGTTCAACAAGTCGATACGCTTGCGACGCTTCTTCAATCGAGAGCTCCTCGTCCTTTGGCAGAGGCGACTTCGGCATTACCCGTAACTCGAAAGCTCTGTCTTTGAGCGTCGCATCGGCCTCGATGCACAGGATGTACTTACCGGTAGTGGTGCGCAGCAGAAACGACTCGTCGACACGCAGACCTGTCCACGAGTGCCGGAAGCCGTATTGGCCTTTTGGCACGCACCATACGCACGGCACTCGTCCGTTCAGTGACCACTGCGCCACCAAATGGCGGTGCTGCTCGGGGTCCTCAAACACGGGCAAGATATGCGCCCCGTAGCGGGCCATGGACACCTCCGTGACATCGCTTCCCTTGCCCGCCAGTCGGATGATGCGTTCTTCGATGCCCTGCAGCGGCGGCTCGAGCCCGCTGTACACGTTCTCCAAGTACCCGAGCGCCGCCGTCCCACTCGCGCGGACAATGTTGAGCAGCTGTGTGACCACCATGAAGCCGGCCAGCATGGCTCTAGTCGTGAAGACGCTCATGATCTTCAGCTGTAGCGCCGCGTCCGCGGTCGACGTCGCCGGGTCGAAGACCCTGAGCAGACCCGCGGGGTCAAGTCCCAGCGCCTGCGCCACGAGCGCCGGCGCGCGCGTCTCCCAGATGCAGCTGGCCAGGAAGTTGTGCGTCGCGTACGTGTACACGAAGACCAGCGAGTCGAGCGTCGCGGGCTGCGCGGGGTCCAGCAGCAGATGCGCCTCGTAGGCCGAGAGCCCCAGCACGCCGCTGGAGCACACGCCCAGCAGCGCCAGCCGCGCCGGCTGCGCGATGCTGCGCACGGACACGCGCGCGATGCGGCGCAGCACCTGCAGCTCCCGGTCCAGCGTCATGGCGTGGCGGTCGATCACGGAGCGGCCGGGGAACTCGTGCTCGGGCTTCCACACCACGTCGCCCAGCCGCTGCTCGTTGCTGAGGCTCTCGTCGGGCTTGGCGCTGGCGGTCGACGCTGGTGGCTTGAGGCTGCGCAGCGCCACGTCCAGGCCGTTGGCGGCGCGGCTGCCGAGCCACACGCGCCGCAGCGAGCGCAGCATGGCGCTCATGGGGGGGGGGCGGACGCGGTAATGGCGGCGCAAGATCGCGCGGAGGGGGTGAAAGGGGCACCCTGCAGACGCGACGCGCCTGGATTTCGCCATGTGGACGGCTACGGCGCGACTGACATCCGTCCTGCAGTGGCGTCGTCAACGCCGACAAAGCATTGGCCTTGGTCGGATCCGGCGCAGCACCGGCACCGTATGACTCGGCGTACTTGTACTGTATCCGCGCGGTTCGTGGAGTGGATGGCGACGTCCGGTTCCCAGATGCGCTGGCCGTATCGGGTACGGGCTCCGTATTAACGGAGTCCGTTGGGGCGAGCAAGTCGCGCGTGAAAGCCCATCCCGTGCTCCGTTTCATTTGCCCGTCGACACAGGACACACCGAAGTGAGTCCGAAGTGAGTCCTGTGTCGACGGGCAAATGAAACGGAGCACGGGATGGGCTTTCACGCGCGACTCACTTCGGTGTGCCATGAGCGGCGTGACCATCTCGGCCGAGATCACGTCGCCCCAGCCTATTGGCCTGGCTGTATCGACAGCGGGCAAGGATCGCTGCCCCCAGCACGCTGTCTGGGATCCGGTGCCTTGCTGCAAGCAACCGGCATCGTCCGAACCCAGGTGCGAGTCAGCGCCAGCACTGTACCTCAACTCAACGTTTGCAAGTTTCGAGCAAGCAGTAACGTGCTGAATGTGTGATGACTGGGGGCATCCCGATGCTGCGAGTCCACGCCAACCATCTCGACATGCCAACGGTGGACAGCAGCGCTCTGAAGAGCTTACGGCAGTACTAGTACTGTTCAGTACTTTAAGTAAGAGTCTTAATACGGCGGGAGGCGAAGCCATCTCCATCGCTGCGGCCTTCGCCGAGCTCACATGTTGGCAGTGCAAAGCTCGTTCGCGTTCATGCCGCCCGGTTCTGTCCTTCCAACGTCCATAATCGGTCCACCGAAAAGCCATGGGGAGGTCACAGTATTCGGTTCAAGTGCCGCCAAGCGCAAAGTGTCAATGGGGCGGCCAGTTGCCATTCACCGCCTCAGTTAGCAGCGCCCATGGACTCCGCCCAGCTACTGCGCTTCCTCCGCACGGCGTGTCCGCTGGGCGCCTCGCTCAGCGTGCTCGTGACGCTCGTGAGCTGCGTCATCATCGTCAAGGCGAACCACATTTGGGTCAGCGGACTCTCGTGGCCCTTCCTCTCCGACATGGGGCGAGGTGCGTATCGGACACAATTCCTCCTCGCGGTGTGTACTGTATGCATGCCTTAGATTGACCACCTCAATGCCTTGTAGACTACCCGGCGTACTACGTCTTCTGCACGGGCCTCACGCTGGTCGCCCTGCTGCTCGTGTGCACCTGGACGTTCAACTGGCGCTACCAGGTGTCAGCGCTGCCGGAGGACGCCACAGTTTTCCGCGCCCTCTCCTTAGTCAGCTTCGTCGCCGGTGTCCTGGCCAACCCGGGTCTCCCCGTCCTGGTACACAATGCATGCTTGTGACAACCGCGTCGACCGCCGAGACACTCATTTGACGGATGGCTCTTACAGGCCTTCTTCGACACGTCCAAGCACTCTAAGCTCCACGCTGCTGGAGCCGAGTGGTTCTTCTACATCGAAACCATCGCGATCCTTCTCAACGTACGCGGCTGAATTCCGGTATGCCAGCGGCATCAGACCGATTCTGATGGGTGTTTTTGCTGTTTGGATAGACCATCGTGAGCTACAAGCTGTACAAGATGCTGACAGGTTTGCAAACGGACCTCGAAAACGCGTGCTCGACCACGGGTGCCAAGCTTCAGAGGAGGAAGAAGACCCTGACGATCCAGCTTTTCTTTTTCACGCTGTTTTTCGTGGCGTTTCTCATCTACATGCCGATCGGAACGTCGGTGGCACCGCCTTCGCAGCGTCTCTCCATTGACGACTGCATCGACAAGGACCTTGGAGAGACCTATTGTGAGGTGACGATGCGTCTCAATTCGACGCACACGACGCTCTATGACGATGGTATATGGAGGCTCCGTTTAATGCTGTAGCGGTGGAATGGTATCTAATTCTAACCATTTTCCTGTTCTTGCCCTGTGTTATGCAGAGAAAACCTTTGGTACGAGCCAGATGCGTGCTGCTGCCCAGCTCGCCTGCATTCTGACGCTTGTAGGGTACTCTACATCGTTCATCACGAACGACTACGACGACTCGGAAGGCCAGACCTTCACCCCAGAGGCCAAGATAGCCGTGTTGCAGTAACTTGTGGCAATAGATTGGCATCGTCGTGCAGTATTTGATGAATATTAGGAACACATCGACGGTATGCATGGTATTGTCTTCCATTTTGCTGGATACACGAATCTGTAGCTTGCCAGTATCACAGCCAGCACACACGGCTGAGTGGATGCACAGGCTTACACTAACTTACAGTTACAGTAGTACTGAAGTATGATATACAACTAGTAAGTTACATGCACTTATCAGCTGATGGAAGTGCTAATCACACAACTTTTCCGGCTAAAATATCGTAGTATCTACTCCCTCCATGAACTCCAAAAGCCAATCTATCACAGAGAATGTCAAGTTCTGCTTTGGGATGCGCGCTTCGGTCGCGTGCACTCATGGCCCATCCCCACAACGGTTGTACGTACATGTAATTTGCGTTGCGATTGTCCAGGTGAAGCACATACCGTTCCTCACAGAAAATAAGCTTAACACAAACATCGCAGTATCGCAAAGCAGGAAGTTTTTTCAATTTGAGCTCATTTTGTTAACAAAAAGGGCAGTTTCGAACTCCCAGGGATTATCCCAATTTCCCCGGCAATAGGAGAAAGGTCGGACCAACAAAGTCTGCGAAGCTAACAAAAATACAGAGGACACAAAGAACGGCCAAAGTACTGTATTAGTAGATATCTAATAGCACAGAATCTGCCGCATAGCCATTGCTTCTGAGGGGCAAGGAACAATACCGGAGTGGATCCAACAGTTTTGTAGAGATACTCTTCTTCGTTATCCTGTAGAGCGTTGATCGAGCAGGTGATCTGGGCAGATCAAATGCCCTCATCGTCCATTCCGATAGAGCAGACACTTCGCACCCGCCATCTTGCATTTTAGCACCTTTTGGCCTAGAGTAAGCCTCAGGCGCTTCTCTGATTGCAGGTTCGTGGGCTTGGGTTGCGACGGCATGGCTGCTAATTAACGAATGCAAAGCGATAGCACCCACACAGACCATCACTGCAATAAATAATGTGCACTGTGAGCCTTTCATTTATCGTTGCCATCTTGCGAGCACGTTTCCCACGATACCTCCTACATTAACGTGTTTCAGTACGATACGTGGCACATCTCCAGCAAATCCCTTGCACAGGAACATTCTTTGTCCGAGGTAAATAGCGGTCGCAGTTCTCTTATTGCCGGGGAATTCTGTAGCAGTCTGCCGTATACGAAGTAGCCGAGCAGACGCCTCATTCATTCTTCGAAGTAACGCTATGAGAAATGTTCTTATGCAAGATGAATCGAACGCTAAGGGAGTGAAGGCGTAGGAGGCTCGCCCACAGACAAATCGCGCAAACACACGGCTTCGTATACATGCATTTCCAAAGTTATCGTGTACATGTAAATCACGCTCAAGCATCGATATTAATGCTGCAAACGCTCGGATAGAACAATCAATCCCCCGTCGTGGTACGTACAAAGACGATCAAGTACAAGTAATTCAATGGGTAGATAAAGCGGTGCTTTTGGTGAGCAAGGGTAAAAATATCGAGCGAAAAATAGAGTACATGTTCGAGTGAACAAAACTTTACTGCTCAATCAGACAGCCGAGGATCCTGAATAGATAACAGATCCACCAGTTGTGTTGCTTCACTTCATCTGTGTTGAACAATCATCTTTTTGTTTTTTGGTACTAAAACTTAACACAAACAAAGCAGTTTTGCGATTTTGCATCACGTTTTACCGTTAAGGCTACCACCAAGTCCGCTAGGCCCACAAGTTTATTTCTGTGAGGTACAGTACTGGGTTTCTTTCGGAAATGGGTAATACGCTTTGGGATTCATCGAAAAGGGTATCAATATATATCCTTCCGTTTAATTGACTTTGCTCTCTCGTGTATGGCTCGGCGTACTACTGTACTACATATTTGCGCAGGCCTCACTGTCGTTGCAGTCTGCTTGTGTTTACGTGGGTGCTCATTTACCGTTATCACGTGTTGGCATCGCATTATCGGCGCGATCTCTTTCGCGGGAATTGGCTAGCCACAGCAGCTACGATATTGTAGTTGGAATTTCCAACCAAGAAAGGCTGTTTTCAGCGTGAACCGTTCCCCCTGCAATACGGAGGGTATGAATGAATCCGCACATTCCGTCTTCGGAAAACTTTTGATTTGCTGAAGAGAGCGTACAATACAAGACGAAATGTAAATGCCTATAGATTATAGCCTGCCAAAATTGAGACAATTTTGAAAACGGATTCAACAGGATCCTTTATATGTGGTCCACACGAGATCAGCATCGCTCGATATTCTGACGACCAAATAGATAATCTACTGCAAATATAAAGTATCCTGTGACTATTTATAGGATCTACCTGTTTCAGTTTCTCAGTGGAATCTGTTCATTACAGTTTTGTGCATGTACAGTATATCGAATGTATCACGTACCGGTTGAACTGTACACAACTCTTGGATTCTATGAAAGTAGCGCCACAACACTACGACTTCGAGGACTCCTGTACGCTTCGCCGACGGCGATAGCATTTATGGCATTCGAGGCAGTACACATTGAATATGCAAGTACATGTATACAGAAATATACAGGACACTGCCCTGCCCTGCCCTGCCCTGCAAGCGGTCCACATGTTGAAGCACTAGTGCACGCGCCTTAAACCCCGTTCCGACGGCGGCTTCACCTGATACCAGTGGCGGACTCGTGGCGAACTCGTTCTTTAGATTTTTCACTTTGCAATTTTCAACCGTTCACAAACTCGAACTTTCACCTGCTCCTTCAACACAATGTCCAAGCGTTCGTTGGCCCCTTCGAAGCTACCCGTGACAATCCTAACGGGTTTCCTCGGAAGCGGCAAAACGACTCTCTTAAACCACTTGCTTACTGAAAACCATGGCAAGAAGTTCGCTATTATCGAGAACGAGTTCGGCGAGGTGGGCGTAGACGACCAGCTGATCCGCCAAGTTACCAGTCCGGAGGACATCGGCGGAGGCGATTCCAGAAGCCGCAAGTTCAATATGGGCGAGGAAGTACTGACGATGAACAACGGTTGCATCTGCTGCTCAGTGAGGGGTGACCTCGTTCGGCTGATTGCACAGATCCTCAAGCGCAACGGTGACCGCAACCAACTGGATGGGATCATTATCGAGACCACCGGCATGGCCGACCCGGGACCCGTTGTACAGACGTTTTTTGCCGAGCCTTTGGTGGCGGCAACATGTGAGCTAGACGGCATCATCACTGTCGTCGATGCGAAGCACCTCCTGCAGCACCTTCGCCCCGGTGCCGGTGTCGAGCATGAGTGCCAAGAGCAGATCGCGTTCGCTGATCGGGTTCTGCTGAATAAAACGGATCTGGTCAGCTCCGCTGAGCTCCAGGAGGTCCGCACTCGCATCCGCGACATCAATGGTGCTGTGTCGATAACGGAGTGTCAGCACTGTCGTGTTGACCCCGCACTACTGCTCAACGTCCAGACTTTCGACCTCAACTCTATTCTAAAGAGGCAGCCAGACTTCCTCAAGGGTGAGAACAGGGGTCACTCTCATGAGCATGGCCACAGCCACGATGACATCAAGGATCACCACCACGGCAATAAAGATAAACACGAAGGCGAGCACCACGGTGGACACCACGGCGGACACCGGCACAAGCACTCGTTGGTGTCATCGGTGGGGTTGAGTCTCCCCGATCCGATCCTGGTGGCGCTGCTGGAAGAATGGATCGATGATTTGCTAGAGACTGAAGGTGACGATCTACTGCGCTACAAGGGCGTGGTGAATGTGGCAGGCATCGACCGCAAATACGTCTTCCAGGGTGTGCATACGCTTTTCAACGGCAGATTCGCCGATAACTGGGCCCCTGACGAGACCCGCGAGACGCGATTCGTTTTCATCGGCAAAAACCTCGACCGCGAGGCGCTCACAGAGGGCTTCCTGGCTTGTCGAGCCGCCAAGGATCTGCGCTTCCGCGTGGGGGACCGGGTGATGGCTAACACCGGGGACGAGGGGTTCCAAGCAGGGACCATCGTGCAGCTCTGGGATCAGGGCAACACCTATGCTATCCAGCTGGACAGCGGCAGAAAAATGTGGGCCCCGGTAGACGAGATTGGCCTTGTCCGGGCGCTGGAGCAGAAGCAGGAAGCTAGCCCTAGGCAGTCGATTACGATGGTCCACATCCTCGCGTGAGTTGTGGCAGTTAATACTCGTTTTTCATATCGTTGCACGTTGCATTGCTCGAACCTTACAGGAACTTCAACTTCTAGCGTGGCAGTTCGTGTACGTTGCAGTTCGACCGCCTGATTGTAAGACGGACAAGCGATGCCGATCTCGAGCATTTTTCGAGCTTGGTGGTTGCGCGTTCATGCTGCGCATGTACATACAGCCCCCAACGCAGTCGCGACACTGCGAAGTTGAAGGTGGTGCGCGGTTGTGACGGGGAAAGCCCGTGGAGGTGCTTGTCCGCCCTCAGCATGTGCTTTGCCCGAAACGGCTTGGCACCGCTAATCTGCACTTCAACGTCAGCGACGCCATGTCCGTCGTGGCGACATCCGGCGACTAAGCCGCGAGCTCCGGCCACACCAGCCCGAATCAAATCCGTCGACAGCACGCAGCGGCGAGTACTGTGTGCGGAGCCGCATTGGTAATGACCGCAGAAATGTGTCCACTCGACCCGTAGCTGCAACAGAGCTGCAGGTGACACACTATTATAATACGACGAGGGACACTTGGCAGGTGTACATGTACATGTATGTGCATACCTCGTCTTATCCGGATAGCGGATACCGTCGAGTCGACGGTCGACCTCCATCGTAAGTCGGCAGGCCAAGCTGCAACTTGGAACCTGCAAGCCAATCGCAGCAGCGCAGTTGAAGTAGTCGTTGGATCGCCACCGGCTCGACTACACCATGGTGCGATCGCCGGGGCTTTGCTCGCGGCGCGTTGAAAACCGCACACCGCGCCACTTGCGTGCGCCGCTGTCGCATCGAGGAAAACGGGCGGCGCCGGCCTCCGACTCGGAGTCCGAGGGCGGACGGTCAGCAGCGACCCAGAACTAGAAAAAGACCTCGACAGGATCTTCGTGCACCCAGTCAAAGATGTCGCGCGGAACGCCATCGCCGCGAGGATTCATCAGTGTGCGTGTCTGCCTTCCAAAACTCATATCAAACCGTTTGATCAGTTTCGTCGGTAATTTATTTTAAATGACCAAAAGACGCTGGAACGCAACCTTCGAGTTTTGTGAAGCTCACCCCCCTGACGTGTTTTTAAAATCCCGTTGCTACTTCGCCAAACTTTGTTTGATGCGGCCAAAACGTGGCAATCCAGTGTGCTGTACCAAACACTTCAACTGCACACAACATGCTATAACTCTCAGCTTTCGCGCAATAGCTTCCCGAATTTAATACAGTCCTGTTGGCGTCATCTCTCGCCGACCAACGCGGATACCAACTCTGCTCCTCCGTTCTCTACCCCTCGCGGAGCGTGGGTTTGTGAACCCGCGGCGCGCCGCATACTGGGGTCGAGTCAAAACGCGGCCCGGCAGAAGGGAATCTCCCTCGCAGAGAGCATGGAGTTCGACCCGAGCGAGTGCCAGACCCAGATCGGCCGCCTGCGCTCATTCTGGCAGCAGCAAGCCAGTGGAAAGGCAGCGAGACAGGCGCGCGACCCGCCTCGGCTGACCCCAGCAGCAGCCGCAACTTCCCACCGCGGCGTGGCGCCAGTGTCCGTGCTGCCCCAGGCCCCCGACGAGCCCGAGCGCGAGAGCGAGCGCCGCAGCAGCATCGTCAGCGTCGCCGACAGCATGGCCGGCTACAACGAGGAGTGGGTGGACGTGCAGAAAAGCACCTTCACGCGAGTGCGTCCGCTTGACCCCCTGCATCGACCCGCCACGCGTGGAGACTCACGTGCTGCCTCTGTGTGTGTGTGTGTGTGTGCTGCAGTGGGCCAACACGTACCTGTCGCGCAAGCGCATGACCATCGACGACCTGTACGAGGACCTGAAGGACGGCATCCGCCTCATCTCGCTGCTGCAGATCATCTGCCGCGAGAAAGTGTGCCGTGTACGTGGCCCCGCCCGGCTCTCCTTTGAGGGGGGGCTCGAGGACTGACGAGCTCGTTCCCTGTGTGCGCCGCGCAGAAATTCAACAAGAAGCCGCGCATGCGCATCCAGAAGATGGAGAACCTCAACTTCGCCTTCGCCTTCATGCAGAAGAAGAACGTGAACGTGACCAACATCGGCTCGTCCGACATCCTGGACGGCAACAACAAGCTCGTGCTCGGCCTCATGTGGACGCTCATCAAGGCCTTCCAGGTGGCCGAGATCGACGTCGAGGGCGTCTCCGGCAAGGACGGCCTGCTCCTCTGGGTCAACCGCTCGCTGGCCGACTACCCCACGGTGGTCGTCAAGAACTTCTCCAGCAGCTGGGCCGACGGCATGGCCTTCTGCGCGCTCATCCACCGCTACGCGCCGACGCTCATCGACTTCAACTCGCTCAACCCGAAGAACGCGCAGGCCAACGTCAAGCTCGCCTTCGACATCGCCCGCGAGAAGTTCCGCATCCCGCAGCTGCTGGAGGTCGAGAGCGTGGCCGGCCAGCTCAAGCCCGACGAGAAGAGTATCACAACGTACGTATCGCTGCTCTTTAAGGAGTTTGCCTCGGGCGTGCAGAAGAAGAAGGCCGTGACGACCATCTCCAAGGCGCTGAACATCGCGCAGCGCCACCAAGAGCTGGCCGCCGAGTTCAACCAGAACGCGTCGGGCCTCCTCGAGTGGCTGACGCAGCAGACGGAGCGTTTCCAGACGCTCAGCCAGCCGCGCCGTATCCCGGACATCAAGGAGGCGCTGGCTCGTCACTTGGACTACAAGAAGAACGAGAAGCCGCCGCGCGAGGCGCAGTTCGTGGCGGTTGAAGGCTGCGCTGGACGTTGGATCGCCAGTTGCAAGAACAACGGACGCGCTGTGCCGAACCTGGACCCGCCGATCGAGAAGCTGCAGGCGCTCAAGGCTAAGCTGGACGAGCTGGAA
The DNA here is from genome assembly GCA_030267785.1 of Phytophthora fragariaefolia. Taxonomy (NCBI): domain Eukaryota; phylum Oomycota; class Peronosporomycetes; order Peronosporales; family Peronosporaceae; genus Phytophthora; species Phytophthora fragariaefolia. The sequence continues at coordinate 307 of BSXT01002162.1, read as the reverse complement.
ACGGCCTTCGAGCTCAAGTTGCGTCAGAACCTAGACAGCTACCAGAAGACGGAAATCTTCCTTACGAAGGTGGTGAAGGACTTGGAGAAGGTTGAGGCCTGGGCGAAGGAGAAGGAGGCCCTTGCTCTGTTCGCTGATGACCTGGCGGTCTCGTCCACGGCTGATGCGGAGGAGAAGCTTGAGAGCGTTGCGTTTCTGCAGGACATTGAGCTGCCTCGCTACAAGCAGCTGCTGGCTACTGTTGTCGCTGAGGCTGATGGACTGTCGGAGGACCACAAGGAGACCAAGGCTACGCTGGAGCGTCTTG
>BSXT01002160.1:0-24560 GCA_030267785.1 Phytophthora fragariaefolia | reverse complement strand
CCTTGAAGAACCAGCAGTAGTCTAGGGATTAGTATAGGCGGCGGGGAGTAGTTAGGAGAGCTCTGGGTGCGCGGTCTAGCACGCCCACCTCTCAGTTGCCATTTAGACGGGAAGAGTCTAAGTCAAGCAGCTAATACTACGCGTGAGGTACTGCGGGGTCAGCCCGGCTTCACCCAACAGCAGAAAGGTTTTGATCACTCTGTTCTGCGGCAGGAGCCCTTTACTGTGTGGGACTGTCGGCGGGGTGTGAGACTAATTGCAAGGTATGGCGGGTAGATACTGAAGTGAGCAGGTCTGGGTCTTGGCCACGCCCCACCATAAGCCTCCTACCCCCACCTTCCCCTTTCGTTGGACTTCGCATTTAGTGGATGCGATGTAGTAACGGCTAGCGCCGACATGGTGGTCATAGCAGTGGCTTTCTGGGCTGCGTCGGATACTGGAGCCGGCGTAGCGAGCTAAGTTACAGTGGGCCGAACCGAGTGTGTACGCGTCCTATAAGGAGGGGACGGTATATGTACGGGTCCTATACGGAGGGGACGGTACCCTAGAGAGGCCTACGGATGATGCCTCTGGTTACAGATTACGGATACTGAAAGAAAGGGTACAGAACTGACAGTACGGAATGGGGTTATGTGTAATACAGAAGTAAGGAACGGAAGCATGACGCAACAGAGGGCGTCGAGTGTTGCGCGAGACGATCGAGCTGGGCGACGCGCTGCGATAGCTGAGACGGAAGCAGCAGCAGCACGCGCGGCAGCCGCGGCGGAAGTGGCACCAGAAGTGGCGAAGCGGGTACAGCAGACGCCAGCGACCTTGATGACGGGTGCAAGCGGCAACCTGGTCGCGACATCTGCGAACGTCCGCGTGACCTCAGGGGATACACCTCGAGCGGTCCACGGCGAAGGGAGTGATGAGGTTGTCCTGGTTGACGTGGGCACCAACGACCAATACGAGAGAAGTGACGGAGGTGGGCAGCAGCCACCGACAGCAAACGACGTTGGCATGGCGATGGAAGGCGGAGGCCGGGCTGATAACCCGAATGTTGGGCGATCTTCGCCGGGCCCTCCAACACCACCAGTGTCACGAGTAATGGCGGAAGCGGCAGCGCCACATACGCCGATGGTGGTATACCGTGAGCCAAAAGAGAAGAAGTTGCGTTTACCGAAGTTCAAAGGTCTCGATGAGCCGAAGCTAACGGTCCAGGCGTGGCTGAAAGCAGTAAAGAACGAGCTGCGTCGTCAAGCTGCGATCCTGAGGACGGAATGGAGGGAACATGAAGTCTTCATTGAGATGGTCGCTAGCTTTGAAGGCGAAGCCTTGTTGTGGTTCGATACGGTTGAAGACTCGTTCCTCAGCAGGGAGGACCAAACGTTCGGAAACTTAAGTCGTTTGATGAGGGACCGATATATGGTCAAGCGTTCGAAACCGGAAGTCGTAGCGCGTCTGCGGATGCGGCGACAACAACGTGGGGAGCCACTTGTAGAATATGCGCAGAAGTTACGCGAGATCGCTGCCAGCAACCCAGTTGACGAAGAGTGGTTGGTAGACGCGTTCTTGGCAGGAATGAGCAATTCGTGGAGCGCGACGCTGGCGCGGGGGCAGAGGCCCACGATGCTCAACGGAGCAGTGAACTTGGCACTCGACACGATAGTCGAGTATGGAGAAGGCTACGGTGTCGGGCTGGCCATGGCAATACGGGCACAAGATAGTCGAGTGGGGCCAGCGACCACCACGCTCGGGCTGATGCCGGGAATGGCTATGACAGCAGCGGTTGGTACGTCGTTTGCAGGAGGTGGCGGCTTGGGTTCTGTCGTGAGTGGATACGACGGCCTTGCAGTCGGCCCCCCTCCTCGATATGAAACAGAAGGGCAGTTGATGGTTACGAAGGGAAATGCGACAGCCGGTGGGTACAGTCAATGGGATTCCGTAGTTCCCACTGGATACCGGTTGGTGCCAGTAGAGATAGGCGGAACCTACCCCGAGAACAGAGCGGGCAGAGATTCAGTCGGTAACGTAGTACAAGCACAGCAGGGAACGCAGGCACAACGTGCTGATGGCGGAGGCAAGCAAGTCCGACGCCCAGGCAAGATAATGAAGCTGGAGGCCAGGAGTGGAGGTCCCAGACCGCAGCAACACCGTGGAGGATATGACAGTGCCAGAGGGCCATTGGTTACGAAGGAATCACGCCTGCAGAACCTACGGCGCTATGAGGAGTCTCGAGCACAGAGGCCGAAAGCCAGGGACGATGACATGTGCTACTACTGCCACCAACTGGGGCATTACGCGCGCGAGTGTGAGCTGAAGCGAGCAGACCTAGAAGACGACAGCCCGGTCGTTGACCAGAACGCTGGGGCAGGCAACCAGGCTGCCAGTGGTTCGGGAAACGCTCGGCGAGCATAGGGGCCCCGTCCTTATGTCTCGCCGGCAACTCACGGGGAAGGATAAGGACTTTTCGCCCAACAACAACAGTAAGGGAGAGAGAGAGAGAGCAAGCACGGCAAGAGGGTGGCTCGCACCCAACTGTATACCAGACTTGCGCCCAATCAAGACGCCGGGTTGCGGCACAAGACGGACAAGAACATGCAAATGATCCAGTAGTAGAAGCCCGTACTGACCAGCGGCCAGTGGCAGTGATTCAACTGTTGGTCGACGACGAAACCGGAGAACTCACTCACGACATTGACTTCGACAGCGGGGAAGAGCCGTTGACGACTGGGGATGGCGTCGAAACGGAGTCAAGCCAAGGAGAAAGAACGGAAGCAACGAGAGAACAGCGGCGAGTCCACTTCAGCGATGGGGCGAACGGCTCCCAAACTGGGGATGGCGCCGGAGAATCACCGATACAGCTCGACAATGTCGATGGAAGCACGAGGAGAGGGATAGACCTACGAGAGCTCGGAGCGTCGCTGTGCAGTGATGATGAAAAGGGAGCGATGATGGCAGCAACAGCTAGTGCAATAGGCGAATCTATTCGGGGGAATGAAGTGTCGGGCCCTGGGGATGGCGCCGACGGGTCACCGACTGCGGTGATGAAGACTTTTGAAAAAGAGGTCCAGCAGCGCGACATTAGCAAGGCAAAGGCTCTGCAAATAAGGGCAAAGCAGGACGAAATAAGCCTAGCCGCCGTCGAAGAAGCAGAACGTTGGGCGTCCAAGATAGCTAAGCGGCGAGAAAGGGCCAAGCGTCGAGAGGATCGGCGTCGAAGTATTGTGGAGGATCGCGCCCGGAATGAGGAATCACCGGCCATACCGAGTGCCGAAGGTAGTGAGAAAATTACAGACAAGGCGAGAGAATGTGTGACGGCGGAGGAGTCGGCGACCACAACCAGGAGTTTGCACGACGTGATGGAGTGGAGCGAGCAAGCAGTCAGGGACGCTCATGAAGTTATCGTTCGTCAGCGAGCTCTGCAACGGAAGCTGGTCCGCTTGAGTCATGAGCTTGACACGGAAAATGGAGGATCCCGTGCGAAAGAAGTAGGCACTGAGGTGAGAGTCTCTAGGACGCGACGGCGGTTCGAAAAACGCCTGCGAAAAGCGCGTGCCAAGGAACGGCGAGAACGCATGGCGTGGAGCATGGAATATGGTTGCCCGGAAGACACACTCTTTGGATATGATGAGCATCGCAGGACGAGAGGCAGGGCTAAGGCGCTGACCCAGGCGGAGGAGAACGCCCTCGGTTACGGCGTGTCCGCCGCTGTGATGACCATGCGGAAGTTAGGAAGACGGCGTGTAAGTAAGGCATACGCGTACAAGAGCGGCAGCACTTACCAAGGACCGAGTCTGATGTGGGACGACGAAGCAGAACTACCACGAAGGGTAGGACAGCTTCGTGCAGTACAGGCACCGACGACAGATCTGTTGCCAACAGCGACGTTGGAAATCCAGAATCAGTGGAAGCAAGTGAAGTTAGATACTGGGGCTCAGTATTGTGTTGCCGGCGATAAGTGGAAGTCGCTTGGCCGTAAGCTCAACGTACCAATACCGGTGGATTACGTGGAAGGTTTCAGTGGAGCTGCTGTCAGAGTATTAGGAGTCTGGCGTTTCGAATTCAGGACGCAATACCTACATTCAATGAGCGTGGACGCGCTAATCGTAGAGCACGATACAGAAGACTTCTTGATTGGCGAGGACTGGATGTACGATAACGGCGTAAAGATCGATTTCGTTAGTGGCGAAATGAAGTGGTATTCTGGCGACGTTAAGATGGTGGTGCCATTCACGGGTATAGGTACTCAGCAGCAGCAGACAGCGCGTACAGCCAAGGTGCGGCTGTTACGCAAGGCCAAAGTACGGACGCAGACTGTGCACAACGTGGAAGTGGCAGTCCCGGTCCCCGATGGTTCTGTGGGGCTCTTCGTCCCCAAAACTCGCAAGGAGTCGCACATGATGGTGGCACCGACACTAGTCACTGTTCATGGAGGAAAAGCTACGGTCCCTATTTTGAATTTGGTTGGCAGAACAACTAAGTTGCCGAGTCGCGAGGCACTTGGTACATGGACTCCCCTAAGTGATGAGATGGAGATCCTGGAGTTAGGAGGCGAGCTCGATAGGGACAGAGTGAGCACTTGGTTGGAAGAGATTGGATCGAGTACGAGCCCACTAAGCAACGAGGAGGAATTAGTAATTGGTGATATGAGTACGGACGACAAGATACTACTGTTAAAACTATTGAGGAACTACCCCTCACTACTGGAGCCGAAGACAGGATGTCCCCCGGCTACGACGTTGGGAGTAGTTCACCATATCAATACTGGGTCGGAGGCACCAATCAAAGTAAGACCAAGGCGCCACTCACGAGCCGAGAACGAGACGATTGATGTCGAAGTAAGGCAGATGTTGCATTACGGAGTTATCGAAGAGGGCACGGGTGCGTGGGGATTCCCCGTGGTGCTCGTAAAAAAGAAGGACGGCTCGGTAAGAGTTTGTGTCGACTACCGGATGCTGAACAACATCACAAAGAAAGACGTCTACCCTCTACCGCGTATCGACGAGGCGTTGGAGAGTATGCACGGATCACGGCGATTCACCAGTCTAGATTTGCATGCAGGGTACTGGCAAGTTGCCCGTAGCAGAAGACGATAAAGATAAGACGGGATTTGTCGCGCGTCAAGGGCTGTTTCGATTTGCACGCATGCCCTTTGGCCTAGCGAATGCACTAGGCACATTTCAGCGCATGATGGATGCAGTGATTCGGGGCTTGACTTGGAAAAGCTGTCTAGTCTATTTGGACGATGTGATTATTTTCTCAGGAGGTGAGGTGTCACGCCATGTGGTAGAGTTGGCTGTGGTAATGGATCGGCTGGCTGCCGCTGGACTCTCACTAAAACCCAAGAAGTGTAGTTTTGCGATGGAACGACTCGAATACCTTGGGCACGAACTGGATGCCGAGGGTATAAGGCCGCTGGAGAAGTTAGTAGACAGCGTTCGGAGGTTTTCGGTGCCTCGGGACCCCGAAGAAGTAAGACGCTTTGTTCATCTAGCAGGATACTATAGGTGCTTCGTGCCGCACTTCGGTACGAAAGCCGCGCCTATGACGACGTTGCTGAGGAAGAAGACGGATTGGTGCTGGGGAGACAAACAGCAAACGGCGTTCGAGCAGCTGAAGGCAGAGCTGACTGAGCGACCACTATTCATCTACCCCGACTTTTTGAAGCCATTAAAGTTAGTGACAGACGCGTCGGCAGTAGGACTGGGCGCGGCATCATGGGAACGGCGATCAGCCTGTAGCCTATGCATCTAAAATGAATTCACCGACTGTAGCGAAGTACGGAATTACCGACCTCGAGTGTGCTGCAGTGATCTGGGCAGTACGACTCTTTCGGTCTTTTCTATATGGGCAGAGATTCGAATTAGTAACAGACCATTCGGCCTTGACCTATTTGGTGAGATCGAAGGACCTAACGGGACGACTACACCGATGGGAATTGCAACTTCAGGAGTACGATTTCGTGATACACTATCGAGCTGGGTCCACGAATGTAGTAGCTGATGCTTTGTCGAGAGCACCGGTACGCGTTCTGGCAACTGGTCGGCGACCAGAGGGGTCATCCTCCAGCGACAGGATACGATCGATGTCGGAAGTGGAGAGCGCGGTGACAGCTGGCGATGAGCAGCCGGCACCACAATCTGCAGCACGTGCGGCTGGTAGGGCAAGTGTTGGGATAGGTGACCCAGAAACTGGACAATTGACGGACGCCGAAATTCAAGAACGCCAGCAAGAAGATAAGTTCGTACAAAAGCTTAAGAGAGGCAAGAGTTATCAGGGCAGGAAGGTGGTCGAGGACGGGGGCGTGATCTATCTGTTAGGTGAAGATGGAGCCCGGCGAGTGGTTCTACCCTCGTGCCTTCGAGCCAAAGCACTAAGAGAAGCCCATGATTCGATTTACGCAGGGCACCTGCGGACGCCACAAACTATAGCACGAGTATCGAGGACATATTGGTGGCCAGGCCTGATGGAACAGGTTAAATACTGGGTTAGAAGCTGTCGGGATTGCGGTACGAGAAAGACTCGACCAACAGCGGTAATCCCACCTTTGCGGAGCCAGGGTATTGGCGATGTTGGAGATCGCTGGGCCTTGGATGTTGCTGGACCGTTACCAGTAACCGCCAACGGTAACAGATATGTAATTGCGGCAGTAGACTACGCAAGTCGATATGCGGTGGCAGTGGCGACGCCTGCACATACGGCAACTGACATAGGTAAGTTCTTGCTAGAGCGAGTTGTGATGGTTTTCGGGCCTCCACGCGAGTTAGTTATGGATGGTTCACCCGAATTGAACGGCGAGGTTGTGAAGAAGCTAGTACAGACATTACAGGCTCGACAAGCAACGCCTGTACCATATCGACCTATGCTTCTAGGCCTTGTGGAGCGTTTCCATAAAGTATGGAAAGACATGGTAGCTATGTATGTGGACGAGCATCAGGACGACTGGGATCAGTGGGTTCCGTGCGCGGCATACGCACACAACGGAGCACGGCACGGCACGACGGGCTACACACCAAATGAGTTAATGATGGGTCGGCGCTTACGCACGCCAAATGAGCTACTGAGAGCCAGTGGTGTCACGCAAGTAGTCCGATGGGCAGAGTATCATCGAAACTTGGTAACACGGATAGAGCGAGCAGCTGCCATCGCCAAGAAAGCTGTAGAGCAGGACCAGAGACGGCGAGAACGGTACTAGAACCGGCGGGTGAGACGTCACGCACGGTTTAAAGTCGGAGATTTAGTGTGGATATTGAAACCGCCTCGCGGAAATGGTGTAACGAAGCTGGCGCACCAGTGGGTGGGTCCAGCTAAGATTATTAGAGATGCTGGGTACGACAATTGGCGGGTCATACGGGAAGTTAACGACGATGATCGGCTGGTGCATAGCAGCTTCATGCTTTCCTACCACTACCCTCCCGATCAGTTGGAGACAGTAGTAGACCGAATTCTACGAGACTTAGCAGAAGACGAAGAGACAGAAGTGAGCGTGAATGACGGCGCGTCACCTGAGGACGAGGAGCCTAGTCTAGCGGACGAAGCGGCGAATAACGTTGGCGACACCAGCGAATCAGCTACCGGAGACGAGCAAGTTACGCTGCAGAGTAACGAGGGCGTTGGGACAGGCATAGAGAACCGTGGCGCAGTAGCAAGTACGGGCGAGGCAGACGGAGAACGAGATCAGACCAAAGGAATCGAACGGGCAGCGTCGGAGTTGAGCGGCGTAGGGCCTAGAGTGGGTCCTCCAAGAATAACGACAGAGTCAGGACCAGGGTCACAAAGTATCCGACCCACAGGACGCCAAGAAGCCCTTGTGGCACGACCCGCAGTTAGCGACCAATCAGACAATACGCACGGTTACAGGGCCAAGGCTATTAAGGAGAGTGCGCCTCGGAAGCGGAAAGCACCCGAAGAACGAAAGATCAATGGTAACGACGAGCAAGGGAAACGGCGGCGAGTTGCAGCCGAAGCTCGCGACACGAGGGCAGCTCGACGGAGTGCTCTGCGCGACGAGCAGACGACGACAAGTGCCGAAGAGGTTCGTACAGATGAAGATGGCGGGGTTCCGGCTGGTGAGGAGTCCCACAGGGAAAACGTGGCAGGAGCAAGTAGAAACTCCACCGCTCACGAAGATGAAGCAGTACGAAGCAGCCAGAACAGCCAGGGCGACGGTGAAGAAGCCCCACGTATCGCGAGCGATGATTTGACAAGAGTGGAATGCGGTGCGGATAACAATAATCACGACGAAAGAGACGCGGGCGGAGCGGCACGTGCTCTTCGTGGACGTGGAACTACGAGATGGGTGCACCCAATGCATCACCTGTTGGAGGAGGCAGGAGAGGGCATAGTCCGAGAATGTGAGCGTCGGAAGACACGCAACAAGGCCGGCAGATACGAGATGCAGCATCAGGTAGAGTTTGGGCGGCGACCAGGCGGACCCACGTTTACAGAGTGGCTATCGGCCAAGGAGTTCGAAGATCTGTTCGAAGCAGGGAATATCGCGGACGATCTTCTGGCGGGGGATGGCGTGTAGGCAGCACGCGCTCGTGAACGGTGAAGAGCACACGCTCGCCAAGCGTTAAGAACACAGTGCGGCACTCGGTGACAGAGATAGTTTCGAGTGGTGACAGGAGACACTACAGTCACCGGATGCATTGAAGTTACGGGAAGTGTTGACTGCAACCGTGGAAGATCGCAGTGGAGAGAAGACACAGGAACTAAAAGCAGACATGGAGTATCAGCGAGAGGCGAGGCGACATTGGCTTCGGAATGAGAGGACAGGAAGCGAAGGATTGGGGAGGGTCTCCTTGAAGAACCAGCAGTAGTCTAGGGATTAGTATAGGCGGGGGGGAGTAGTTAGGAGAGCTCTGGGTGCGCGGTCTAGCACGCCCACCTCTCAGTTGCCATTTAGACGGGAAGAGTCTAAGTCAAGCAGCTAATACTACGCGTGAGGTACTGCGGGGTCAGCCCGGCTTCACCCAACAGCAGAAAGGTTTTGATCACTCTGTTCTGCGGCAGGAGCCCTTTACTGTGTGGGACTGTCGGCGGGGTGTGAGACTAATTGCAAGGTATGGCGGGTAGATACTGAAGTGAGCAGGTCTGGGTCTTGGCCACGCCCCACCATAAGCCTCCTACCTCCACCTTCCCCTTTCGTTGGGCTTCGCATTTAGTGGATGCGACGTAGTAACGGCTAGCGCCGACACGATCAAGCAACATGGATAAAAAAAATACTTATTATTTTTCTAACTGAATGTCCCCATGCTACGAGCGGAAATATTGATTGTAATTGGTTGATTAATGGTTTCTACATCAAAAACATCATGTACTTCATTCGATTCGAGTAAGTACCTAATCATAATAGGCAGCGTCCAATGCGTAGTTTATTCACTTAAACGATTGCATGGAGGGGCTTTCCACCGGAGATAGTGGCCACGTTGAGTGCTAAGAAAACTGTAGAGAACATAAGTTTAGTTGGGTTGAGCTATTGAAGTTAAGCAAACAAAATACACATTTGAATTTTCAATGCCAATTAGTCCAAACGCTGCGTCACCGCCTACTTAGTAGACCTACGAGCCGGCTGTGACCGGTTTGAAAGTTGCCCCGGATGGCGCCGTCTTTGGCAGTATTGCGACCCACCAGAACTTGTCTTCCTCCGCAATCAATTCGACTTGTTACTCTCAGTGCGTGAAGAATGTGAACACAAGTCCCGAAGCCAAAACAAAACTTGCACGGGCACCACTGTGCGCGCAAATCAACAGGCCACGCAGTTAAGGGTTGATATTCAACCTCTATTCAAGCGTAGTTCGACCCCATTTGGGCCGATACAGCAATACCAACCTCGCTGCGTTCACTTCCAGTCGATGTGCCGGTCACGAGAGCACCTGCACGATCATTGGGTCATCAACGGTTGCAATAGAAATGTTGCATTGGTCCCAAGCTTGCAGTAGGTTTGCACGGGCCATCTCTTTCGCTCGACGGACAAGCGATGCAGGCGGAAATACCGCGTTAAGAAATGGGTGTTGGCTACTTGAAATATGGCGGCAACATTCACTTAGCTCTCGAAGAAGCACGCCCAAGGTAAATCGGCGTCTCAATGTGTAATCTCGGTTCAAGAGATTATTGAATGTCTCCACCGGATTATTGGTAGTTGCATCTCCACTGGGGGTGTCGAACACTTGTCAATTAGCAAAACTCCCAAACAACTATTTTTTTTTTTTCATGTAGAGCGCAAATTCGTGAAGTGCTGGTTGTACTAGCCAGTTTTACAAGATGTTGACCCGCAATGTAACCAATTCGTATTCGCCGTCTGCGAAGTGTACGCTGCATACGCCATCCACCACTAAAGCACATGCAGGAATCAGACGTAGCGCTGTGTGTACATTTTTCATAACGTGAAAAAAGCACATTAAAAACTTGAACCGAGGATTGTTGCCAAACACTGCAAAAACTGCGTTGTGTTGAGCCTTATCGGCGTCTCCCATTGCAAATTGGGTAATCACAGGTTGTCCTGCGAGCCACGTGAACAACTGGCTTAGCGCGCGAAGTACAGCTTCGTAGATTTCTTGTATTTGTTGTGACACAATAAAGAGAGCAGTCAAATGAAATCTACGTGGACGATCTGATACACCAACCACTAAAACGGGATAACCCAGCCAGTTAAGCTTGTACGTGGCTCAATATGCAGTACAAAGCTCTCGGGTGGCATCAGAAGTCTCAACATCGTGTCTTTTGTCGATAACCCCACAATAAAAGGTGGCTCATCTGATCCATCTCCGACCACTGGCCTTTGATCCATATCCATGTTCCACGAGAAAGTGAAAGGCTGCGACATCGACTCGGTCCCATTGAAGATCCTCTCTCCAATCCACTTCCTGATGTCGGCTACTCAGTCGTGGTTGTCAAGCTGAGCGCGTGCATAATTATTGACGAAATTATGGACACTAACTAGACTTGGTAAGGCATCAAGTATAACTCCAAACTTCCTGGACAGAGCATGCCGAATCCGCATTGGTTTCAGACGCTCCTCAGTGAGCTCACGACAGAATTTCGTTTGAGAGCTGGTTAGCTTGAGTCGTCTTGGGGAATATGCTTGGCGAAAGTGCACTCCAAATTCGTAAACGGATGTCCTCCCCGTTGAATGACACACAACAACTTTCCCGCGCCAGGGACACTTCCCCGGCCTCTCTATCGTGCAGTATTTTTACTTACAGATTAGGAGTCTATAACGCATTTTGTGGGGATCTCCATCGCTGCAAATAGTGCAAGTCGTGGGATCGTAGCCGCGCCCAGTTACAAACTCTGATTTATGCCGACTTTTTCGGACTAGTACCCTCATTAATTTCATATTCAGTCCAAATTAGCATGTATCGTTTTTGCTCACAGCCCTGATTTACTGAGCTATACGGGATGACAAAATGGCCGGTTTTCACAATAATTGCCAGGTAAAAAAACAATCTGTCCGGTTAAAATCGACCGAGGAGCTAGATGTCGTTCACTTAATATTCCCTTTCTGTGACAGCGTAGATGTGGCTCACTTAATGTTCGCCTGTCCGTGGTTGCCGCTCGTTTCTGCGGCACAATGCCCTACTTTTTTGCCGAATGGTGTTGCCGAAAATTCCGGCCCGGAATGGTGTTTTTCAGATCTGTTCAGGTGATACTAATGTTTTCTTGCAAGAAAAGTCCACAACCTGCATACAGAAACTAGTTTCCGTCCAAAAGCAGCATATCGCCTAAAACCAGTATACCGGGTGTAATTAATTCGTTTGTGGGAGTTTAAAACCCCACGAGTGTCTTGCCTGCTCTTGAGAATCTGCGGCCGTCAGCACGCTATGACAACGCTGCGAATCGGGGATGAGTTCAAGGACGCTAAAGAGGTGAAGTGCGTGGTAGAAGACTACACTCTCGCTCGTTCGAAGCGAGTGCGTGTGGCACGCTGTGGGGGGGGGGCATAACGCTTGTTGTTCGCTCCCGGAATACGGCTTCTACTTGCCGTTGTACTGACGGAAGTCGGGCAGGAAATTCGGTATCGGATAGGATACATTATCTTGGCAAACCTAGAAAGCAGTCTAGACCACAGCAACTGGAGTTCTGTTCCAAAATTGACAAGTAGGTATCAGTGTCTTAGTGGACAAGAATCCTGGGCCGTATACTGACTGACCTTCGGGGGGGGGGGCGGTAGGGTCATTGTGGTCTGTGGAGAGTTAAGGCGGAGTATATCCTACAATCACCAAGTTCTCAGGGTAGATTGTGCGCATCCGAGCATCGAACGTACCAAGGTCAGCAAATTCTGCTTGTTGGACGCGATGAAAATTGTAACGACATCGCTATCGCGATGGCTCTAGTAAATTCGAAGACATTGATAGCTACACCTGGAGCGGAGTTTGTGAGACAGCACTGCATGTTGATTCTATGTAATTCATCTTGAAGGACTTAATCACATCCGGTGTGCTGGTTTTAGGTGGTATGCCGTTTTTGAACGGAAACTAGTTTCTGTATGCTGGTTTTGGACTTTTCTGGTTTTCTCACCTCTGGGTGCTTGTCTCTTCTCACAGTTACCAGGTGCTGCTCGCATTTTTGGGGTTTTAATAGTGTTTCTAATTGGTAATTAGTAATTGGTGTTTTTAGTATTTCCTCGATTGGATGCAGTAATGAACTGTCACGTGATCTGTAGACGAACGGGGTCTCGTAGAGGACTTAAGGTTAAACAGGAAAAATGAAGACTGATAGATTGAATGAAGCAAATGAAAGGAGCTCTGAGCTACGGCTGTTACCTAGGCTACAGAGGGAGCTTGCGTGTGCCTGTCGGTCCGTTGTGAAACTGACGCTGCTAGTGTTGGTTTCGAGGGGCGTCATGAGAAAAAGCTGGTATAAAGTTTTGACTCACGTAACAGCAACATAAAATGATGATCGTTGGGGTGAACGTCGTGTCAGGTGACGAAGTGGAGCAAGAACTATTCCGTCAACGGTCAGGCCTAGACATTTTTCCGTAGTTAGAGAGTATGCAAGTACTAAAGGTACTTGTTTTGTTTTGTTTTGTCAGTGAGGTTACATTACAGTCAATTAGTGTATCTATCGACTAAGTGAATGTCCATTCCCCAGGCGCTTATGGATCGTTCGGGGTGTCGCTAGCTACCTGAGGTGCTGTCATATGCGTATCAATTAAGGCGCGCCGACGATGAGGGAAGCTGGGGGGGGGCGCTTCCGTTTCCAGTAGTTGGTCTACCCAATGGCCAATATCCCCTTGGAGGAACTCAGTCACTGCGAACCATTTGTGCGGTAGCCGTGGAAGGTCTGCCGCCCCCACTTGGACACACTTGTGTGTGTTCATAGCCAGATTAGCAAGAACATCTGCCGCTTTGTTGTGTTGGCGAAAATGATGGGTCCAAGTGGTGACCATTAGCCGATCCGCTAATAACCGGCTTTCGGTGTTGTAGTTGTGTGAAGATCAGTTTGCTGTCACCCACCACATGTAATCCAACTAGTTGGTGTCTGCTGGCATACCGGAGCCCGTTGAGCAGCCCGTTGTATTCGGCGACGTTGTTGGTCGCTTTAGACGCGTAAGACACACTGGTCATCCAGATAATGGTGGTCTCTTGTTGTGTAGCGCCGACAGATGCAATTACGGTGCCACCTCCCCCAGGACCCGGATTGCCCCTTGAACCCCCGTCAAATAATAGTACTATCTGCGAGGTGCCAGAATATGTACTGGGGAGGGTAGGTGGCCCTCCGTCTGCTTCCATGAGTGCACTGTAGCACAGCCTTGCCGCCTTCGCCTTGGGGCCATCCAGCGCTGAGGACGTTGAGGGGATCAGATCCCAATGTAAGTGGACCGGAGCCGGCCACTCAATAACGCTCTCGCGGCTGCAATGGAGGTGTCCTCTATTCCTTCCCGGAAGAGACCCCATCGTTTCCAGAAGCACTGAAGCATGGTCACTACCCGTGCTGCCCAGCTCCATTGGAGCAGCTGGTGTATGTGGCCTCTGATGGAGTCTTTTCAGGTTCCGTTAGAGTTGTATGAACATTTTCCAATATGATCCAAACCTTTGGCGGGACATGCCCAAGGCGGAGGGCGAAGAACGGTCGTTTCAAGCCCGTCGTCGGTTGAAGGCCGAGCGCCTCCCAAGAGGCATGAAAGACCTTCCAGAGCGCTTTCGCCCCCAAGCATTCCCAGAAGACATGTCCTGGGCTGACCTTTGTCTGGAGACCCTCTGTCACAGGGCATCGCGCTATGTTACGCGTAGAGTTCCATAATCGGAAGGCTCTGAGCTTCAGTCGGTAGACGACTTGCTCTCCCCAGCCCGTAACCCCAGTAAGTTGACGGAGTGCCTTCCAGCTGATCTGGGCTAAGGCTCCCGCCATCGTGGCATCATTCTGCTTCCAGTTCTCCATTGTGTCCGCTACTTTGAGTCGGCCTCTGCCATGTGTATTGGCTCGGACAGCTTTTTTGTACTCATGGCGGGGCCGTCTCCAGTGTCGTTTGTCATGCCACTAGCATACCATGCGAGACAGACTAGGGTACGGATGCAAGGCAGTAACCTGTACCTCCGCTCCACCGTAGTTTCTCATGTGTTGTACCAACTCGCCGCTTAAGGACACGGTTACTATCGATCCCGGATCTGTCCCAGCTGCGGTCACTTGAAAACTTGCCACGGTTGAGTCCTGGTAACCAGGCAATAACTGCAGCCCCAGTGGGTGATCGGGCGGAAAAGCCCTGAGGCGAAGTTCGTGAGGTCTGATCGGGTGGGTGACGATCTCCGGAAAACGCGCTAGTACATGGAGTAGAGCCAATCGGTAGCTCGCCCCCGCTAGACTTCCTACCCTGTGGAGTGCTAGACGTCCCGTTTTGAGAAAGGTCCATTTCAATACCTCTGAACTTCGCTATGAGGTGTAATGTTGCCTCCATATGGGAACGACGGATATGGCGGTGGCGTAGGCCCCCTCATTACGTACCACAATGGAGCTGTTGGCAGCCATTCTAAGGACGGTGGTCCCGTGGTATGATGTAATGCTACCCGCAGTGACATCAATTCGTCTCCCAGTAGCTCCGTCAAATCCAGCAGTCCCCGATCGTTTTCCCAGACGATGGCAGAGGGGAGTGTGGCATCGACCCGAGTATAAAGTGCCGATAGTGGATCTTGGGGTCCGCTGACAGCGTGTAGTCCTCCTGCTGTTGCCACCATCGCAGCCCCAGTTCTCCAGAGCTTAGTGAAACTTGTGAGGCCTCGAATGATATGCCGATACATCCCAGGATGTAGCAGTTGCTTAGGTGCCCGCAACATCGACCGACTGGTATGTAAGATGTCCCCGACAATGTGGTCTAGTAGGGTGCCTTTTAGTGCCCAGTCGCTGACTGTCACCGCTGTCATCGCTTGCTGTTCAGCTCTGAGATCAAGCAAGGCTATTCCTCCGTCGTTACGGGTCAGACTGCAGATGTCAGCGTCGAGCCACTGTGTACGATGCGCCGCTGTTGCTTCGAAAGCGCCGTGCCATACAAAATTCTTGATGCGGGCCGTAAAGTGTTTGACCGTCGCAGTGTCAGGCCAAGCGTGGCGCCCGATGAAGAGCGGTTTGCGTATTATTACCGCCGCCGCGACCCGTGAACGTTGGTCAACAGTGAGGGTGCGGTGGCTAGCGAGCCGAATCCGGACTTGCAGTTGCCTGCCCGCTAGATCCCAACTATGCCATGCCTGTGGGGGTGTTCCCGTTTGTATGCCGAGATACCGGCACTTTTCATCGGTTTCCATGAGCCATATTTCCCCGGTCCATTGGGCCAGTGCCGATAGCCCGTCCGGGTGTAGTGCCATTACCACAGTTTTACTGCAATTTAGTAGTAAGCCAGAAGCCGAGCCGAACGTGTCCACGGTGATGAGGACCTCAGGTAGTTCCTCAGGGCTACGAAGATAAACGGCAGTATCGTTCGCGTATCCCGCGACCCTGAGGCGTACTAAAGTTACTTGGAGAATGCATACAGAGAACTGTCGATCTGGTAATTCTAATCTCTCATATTGTGTGTTCTGTTCGAATTTTTTCGAAGGTTTGGGCGGCTTTTTAACCGTCCAAACCAACCTCCGACCAATCTCCAGACCTGTGCAATTTGATAGATGTATGCGTTCTCACAGGGTTGCCGCTGGCAGATTGCTAGTGGTCGGCCAGAGCTCCAAGTGCAACGATGGAGAGTAGTGCAGCGAGCACAACAACTCCTCAGCCGTGCCGCCCGCGGGGAAGGCACCGCTCGTCCCCATGCCCAAGTACTCGGGCACCAACCAGGCGATCGCCACGCTTGACGCCGTCGCTAGCTGCATCGTCGCCGCTTTCTGCCCCGCCAGCAGCAACCCCCTCCCCAATCGGCCCCTCGAGTGAGCAGTCCTCTTGCTGGTGTCCGACGATCTCGTCGCTTGGCGCAAGAGCTATCGACACCTGCACCTACACCGCCATCACTTAGTACTCGCGGGGCTCCAGGACCAGGCGCAACTTCACCAAGCCCCGGTACAGCTACGGTGTCGCCGTCTTCATCGGCCCCATTGCCGTCCACGACCCAGACGACGACTCAGCCTGTAGCTACTGCGACCACGATCTTCTCAAACACGGCCACGAACGCGGACAGCAACAACAACACTCACACGCCGCTGACCCACGTCACCGCGACCCCACGAGCACCGACAATACCAACAACACCCAAAAGCCTGCGATCAGGGAAACCACGATCTTCACCGACGGCGATAGCTTCAGGCAGTCTATCAAGGGAAGCGTTCCAGGGTTTGTGCTTCCTTCAATCGATCACCAGCTGCAGCGACACTGTTGTCAAGAGAGGTACGTCTCTGAGGTATGCTAGGCCAGCACGCCGACCAAAAGCTTCGTCACGACAGCTAGAGCAGCAATAAACCACTACATAAGCAAACCACCTGTCACAATAACACATACTTAAACGTACCGCCTGCTGAAGGCGTCCGCGATTGTACAGCGCTGGAAGTCGCTCTTCAGTTGTAGCTTGGAGCTCGTTGCCGAATTATTGTTGCCGGCTGGTGATAGGATATATATATCAATTATTTATAGATATTGACCAATGACAGAGCTTTGGCGAAATCGACAATATCGTTGGCAGACAGGAACAACGCCGAGCGGGAGATCCGGATGAAAAGAGCATTCTCCGGGTCGGCCTAGCCGACTCTCCGGACAGCTGCAGTAGGCGGAACAGCAAGAGCTCGGCGCGGCTTCGGAACTCGCCCAGCGGTGGCGCCAGCATCGCGACGGAGCTGGCCTCGAGCCTGCCGCGCTGCACACGCGAGTAGAGTAGTCGAGCACCAGCCGCACATTGAGATAAGGGCATGCAGCATGGGGTCCAGGATGGTAGTGAATGTTGCGTGAACGCTGCACGAATGTTACTTGTTATTAGGTCGTACGAAGGTCGTTAGTGTCGGGATGGGTCAACATTCACACTTTTGTGATAAAAAATGAGACAGGTATTCGATTTCGTGGCTTCATGTATGAATAATAAAGAGTGAAGTTTCGCTAAATTACGATATAGACTGATAAAACTCTGTAGTTATTTATTTGCCGTTTTATCGTTTCACATTATTTATTTGCTGCTCCTAAAGGCCCCTCGCCACTATTTATTGTTTGTGGAGATGAAAATAAAGAACAATAATATTTTTAGCAACCCTGGTGTTAGGTGCTGCACAGGCACAGGCCGTTCGCTACATTTAACCTGGACCGGAAAGGTACTTCCCGACGGGAATCCCGTGGGGATCGAACCACGAACGGTATCATCAGACCAGACAGCAGAACTGACGTGGAAACTGTAGAAACGTCAACCACGTGCGTCCCTCTTCACGCCATGGTGCCACCTGAATCAGGTCCTGATGGCACGTGGGAAATGCCTGCATCAATGATGCAGCATCATGCACTGCATCATGCAGTGCATGAGCCTCGAAAAGCTCTTGACTGTCTGCCGATGCGTTGGGCTCCCTCCACCGTGGAGGGAGCCCAACCCAAGTGAGACTGACGGTGGACTCCACCGTCAGTCTCACTTGGGGGTTTTATCTGTCCATTGCGTTTCGCCAGCCCATCGGAATCGCAACGTCAAGTTTGACAAGTAGCACCATGAAGTCCGGCTCGGAGCTCTTTGGCGACAGGAACGACCTGGCAGTGACCGCTGCGGCTGCGGTGACCGTGAGTTTGGGACTATCGTTGCTGCTGCACAACACCAAGAAGAACAAATCCAAAGAGACTCGGAAGCTGCCTCCCATGCCGAAGACCACACTCCCCATTCTCAAGAACATTTTGGATGCCGGTGGCAACGCCGAGCGCTTCCACGACTGGCTGAATGAACAGTCCATCGAGTTTGGCAACCGGCCGTGGATGTTCACGATCCCCGGACGCCCTGCCACCATTGTGCTGTCATCCCCTGAAATGTTCGAGGACGTCCTGGTAGCTCAGGACGATGTGTTCCTGCGGGGTCCCACAGGTCAGTACATCAGCTACGACCTTTTCGGCAACGGCATGGTCATCGCAGACGGCGATCCATGGTACTATCACCGCAAGACGGCCAGTCACCTCTTTTCAATGCAGATGATGAGGGAGGTGATGGAGGCCAGCGTTCGTGAGAAGCTGGAAGTGTTCTTAGATGTTTTGGACATTTACCACAAGCGCGGTCAGCCGTTTAGTATCAAGCAGGAGTTGAGCCACTTCACCATGGACGCCATCGCCAAGATCGGGTTCGGACTCGACATGGACACGCTAAGGAATAGTCCTGACCGAGAAGAGGATCACGAATTCCTGGAGGCTTTCAACAAGGGCTCTGTTGCTTTTGGCGTGCGCATCCAGTCACCGCTGTGGCTTTGGGAGCTCAAGAAGTACCTGAACATCGGCTGGGAGAAGGTTTTGATGGACAACACCAAGATCATGCACCAGTTCATCAACAAGGTCATTCTTGATTCGATGAACAAAAAGGCGGAACTTGCTGCCAAGGGTGAGAAGATGGTGGCCAGAGACCTCATCACTCTCTTCATGGAGAGTAAGCTCCGACAGACCGAGGACATGCACATCGAGGACGACGATGCCACGATCATGCGGGACATGGTCATGACTTTTGTCTTTGCCGGCAAGGACTCGACGGCTCACAGCATGGGCTGGTTCATTGTCAACATGAACCGCTACCCGGAGGTGCTGAAGAAGATCCGTGAGGAGATGGAGGAGAAGCTGCCGGGACTTCTTACGGGCGAGATCAAGGTGCCGACTCAAGAACAGATCCACGATCTGGTATATCTGGAGGCAGTAGTCAAGGAAAACATTCGTCTTCACCCCTCTACGGGTTTCATCGTGCGTGAGGCCATGCAGGACACCACATTGGTGGACGGCACGTTTGTTGAAAAGGGGCAAACGTTGATGATTTCTTCGTATTGCAATGCTCGCAATGAAAAGACCTGGGGTGAAGATGCCCTTGAGTTCAAGCCGGAGCGCATGATCGACCCCGAAACGGGCAAGTTGCGTGTGCTTTCTCCCTACGTGTTCAGCGGCTTTGGCTCTGGTCAGCACGTGTGCATCGGTCAGAAGTTCGCAATGATGGAGATTAAGTTGGCGATGGCGACTCTATTTAGCAAGTTTGACATCAAGACTGTGGATGACCCGTGGAAACTCACGTACGAGTTCTCGCTCACAATTCCAGTCAAGGGTTCTCTGGATGTGGAGGTGACGCCCCTGGTAGCATTGGCCCCTGCAGTGTCAGCTTAAACTGAAAAGTTCGTTCGTTCAATTGATAATACGTAGTTTTTGATCAGAACCATATCATCGCCCGTAATACCGGTACGTAACGATGTACACCGACATCATTGGAATTCATTTGAAAGATAGTTCTACTTTTGTTTTTCTGTTTTTAGTGAAAATTTCCGAATGATTGAAAGCTACCACAAAGCGAACATTTAAAACTCTGGGGTACTGCATTTTCATTGTGAATTGTAGAAACGATACAAACGGCTAGGCAGTATTTTCTACTTCAGTAGTTAGTACTTCGGAAGTACTTCGTAGCACTAAGTATCTGGGTTTACCTGGTATTGAGTAATGAATAGTCAGGATGAGCATTAAAATCTGGTCACGTAGAGAATGTTGCGTAAAATACTCGCAGAAGACGAGCGAGATCATGGCCTCAAAGTTGAGAAGTACTTCGTAGCAATTATTCAGCCGTACTACAGTATTATAAAGCACTAATATAAGTTGTCCAGGTCGGGCTCTGGATGCAATAGAGATCCTTATAATAAGTCGACGATGAAAACAATTTGCCATGATGTCTCGTTAAAAGTTGGAATACAGTTTCCTTGAGTTTTTGGTTGGAAGTACTTCGAAGTACTTAATTGCTTAAGTACCATAAGATGGTGGTGAAAATGGTAATGCGTCAATAAGGACTGTCACCCCCAAGCAAGCCAAGTGGGTCGCTAATACAACACCAACTGCCCGCCATGAGCTCGCTAGACGTTAGTACTTCGCGAGATCCTGCACTCTCCCTGACAAATAGCTTCCCCGGTGCTTCACTTGGCCATATCTCCACAGAAATGACCTTGCATGTACATTTCTGCTGCAGCGTAGGTGGGTTATTATCTAGCCTAGCAAGCACGCCACATCCAAAAGGTCTTCAACGCGGGAGAAAAAAGATGGCGTTGCTCACAATCGTCCACGACCCATCGCACGGTTCTCTTCCCTGGATTGCTCTGAAGCAAGCTCCTGGCCGCCTTCACCTTGGGCTTTCACAATGTGAATCACATGGACACACCACGGCCACGATGACCGACGCGATGTGGTTTCAACGGGCCCGGGAATGATCGGCAGACACGTCGGAGGGAAGGATCTGATCGACCGCTCTACGACACAAACTCTTTTCTTTGCTCCTGCGCGGCGAGGACGTCTCCACTGTCGACACGACCTCGGCCACGGTCTCACTTGAGCATTTCGGCTATCCGTCGCAACCGTCGGAATCGCAGCATCAAGTCTGACAAGTAGCACCATGAAGTCCGTCTCGGAGCTCTTTGGCGACAGGAACGACCTGGCAGTGACCGCTGCGGCTGCGGTGACCGTGAGTTTGGGACTATCGTTGCTGCTGCACAACACCAAGAAGAACAAATCCAAAGAGACTCGGAAGCTGCCTCCCATGCCGAAGACCACACTCCCCATTCTCAAGAACATTTTGGATGCCGGTGGCAACGCCGAGCGCTTCCACGACTGGCTGAATGAACAGTCCAAGGAGTTCGATAACCGGCCGTGGATGTTCACGATCCCCGGTCGTCCTGCCACCATTGTGCTGTCGACTCCTGAAATGTTCAAGGACGTGCTGGCGACACAGGACGATGTGTTCCTGCGGGGTCCCACAGGTCAGTACATCAGCTACGACCTTTTCGGCAACGGCATGGTCATCACCGATGGTGACCTGTGGTTCTACCACCGCAAGACGGCCAGCCACCTCTTCTCCATGCAAATGATGAGGGAGGTGATGGAGGCCACCGTTCGTGAGAAGCTGGAAGTGTTCTTAGATGTTTTGGACATCTACCACAAGCATGGCCAGCAATTCAGTGTTAAGCAGGAGTTGAGCCACTTCACCATGGATGTCATTGCTAAAATCGCATTTTCCATTGAGCTGGACACGCTAAAGAACAGTCCTGACCGTGAGGACGACCACGAATTCCTGAAGGCATTTAACAAGGCCTGTGTGGCTTTCGGAGTTCGCATCCAGTCGCCGATGTGGCTCTGGAGGCTCAAGAGATACTTGAACGTCGGCTGGGAGAAGGTCTTCAAGAAGAACAACACCATTATTCAAAACTTCATCAACGACGTGATCATGAAGTCGATGAAGAGGAAAGCAGACCTCGCTGCTAAGGGCGAGAGTATGGTGGCTAGAGACCTCATCACTATGTTCATGGAGAGCAACCTCCGCCAGACTGAGGATATCCAAATTGAGGATGATGACGCCACGATCATGCGGGACATGGTAATGTCGTTCGCCTTTGCTGGGAAGGACTCCACCGCCGACAACATGTGCTGGTTCATTGTCAACATGAACCGCTACCCGGAGGTGCTGGAGAAGATCCGTGAGGAGATGAAGGAGAAGCTGCCGGGACTTCTTACGGGCGAGATCAAGGTGCCGACGCAGGAACAGATTCGGGACCTCGTCTACCTCGAGGCAGTCATCAAGGAAAACATGCGTCTTCACCCTTCCACGGCTTTTATCATGCGCGAGGCCATGCAAAACACTACGTTGGCGGACGGCACGTTTGTTGAGAAGGGCCAAACGTTGATGAGTTCTTCGTATTGCAATGCTCGCAATGAAAAGACCTGGGGTGAAGATGCCCTTGAGTTCAAGCCGGAGCGCATGATCGACCCCGAAACGGGCAAGTTGCGTGTGCTTTCTCCCTACGTGTTCAGCGGCTTTGGCTCTGGTCAGCACGTGTGCATCGGTCAGAAGTTCGCAATGATGGAAATCAAGATGACGCTGGTGACGCTCTTGAGCAAGTTCGACATCAAGACCGTGGAGAACCCGTGGGAGATCACCTACGAGTTCTCGCTTACCACCCCGGTTAAGGGTGGTCTGCCCGTGGAGGTCACCCCTCTGACCCCGTTGAACCCTGCGTCCTCTGCTTAAGAAAACAGTAACTACAGTCGTATGAATTGTGCACGTGCAAGCCGAGATAAGTCAAATCAACCACGACGGTGTTTGTTGTTTAAACGGTGATTTTTCCAACTTTTGCTACAATGTACTGTAGTAATAACTTAGTAGTACATGTACTACAGTATGTGCTTATGACTCCGTCGATGTAAACTCTTCCGCCTAACTCTTCGATCGAGTTGGCGATTTCATATCGTAATATTTTGTTTACTTAGTCTACAACATCTTCTCAAATTTATCTCTACGTCACGAACATTCATCTCGCACTACTCACTATTCCGTCATCACTGCTTCCAACCGCAGCCTTTACATAATTAGCTGTGCCATAACGTCAAGCTCACATGTACTCCCGAATGGCAGCAGCGATCTTGTGTAGCCCCCGCGAAGCCGCATACTGCGCCAGCATGAGGTCATCCGTGACCTTGATCATGGGTTTGGCGTGGTGGTACAGCAGCACTCGCGACACTCGGTCATTGTCGTCATCGTTTGATATGACCGAGATTAGCAGCGGAGTCTGGTGTCGGTCATTTAAAGCGTTCACCGAGGCACCCGCCTTCAGAAGCATATAAACAACAGTAGCTCCGTCGGGAACATTAGGGCTAGCAGCGTAGTGCAGCGGGTGGTTGCCTCGGCTGTCCGTCTTGTACAACAGCTCCGGTTCCGTTTCAATCAACTTCCTGATAGCTTTCTTGTCACCCTTCCGAACAGCATTGTGCAGACTCGATCGTCCGTACTTGTTGCTTCTGTGAATGTCCGTCTGGGACGACAGTTTCTTGTCGTTCGAGTCTTTAGTGTCTTTGTCTTTAGACTCTTTAGAGGTGGGTAACGTAGTTTGAGCTGCTGTACTAGGCATGGTGAGATTCGTTGTCGAGATGCACTTGGCCGACTGGGATCGAATACGTCTCGACGCCGCAGTGGCCATACGTCGATCAGTGGCTTCCGCTTCAGGTGGCGCCGAGTGTGATCGCTCAATTCGTGCATCTTTCGATCGGACTCGCCGAGTTGGGGTGATCGCTCGATGTAGTTCAGCAATGGGAGACTCCTTTTCCTTGCTCACCGAAATGGTGGCGGTCTCGGATATCGTCACGAGGTGTGGAGAATACTTCCGTCGCGGCATAGTTAAAATTTCTAACCAGGTCTGCACGGATGGATGCGTGCAGTGGGAATAATACCGAAGTGAAGACGGTGTACGTTCCCGCTTGACTAGCCAGCGCCCAAAGCGGAAATGCTGGACTGCTCGTGCTGTCCGCCTCAACTGCGTGGGTGAGCTAAAAACCAGCTAGCTCGGCCATGTGGCTCCGAGCACCCAGCTGATACCTTTCCAAACGCATCGGGCTCCGCTGCGAGCCACGAAAGACTGCTTGACTACCAGCCAGTTTGGGTCCTTCACAGAGTCGAGCAGACGCGTAGGCATCTGTGGCGAGGCATATGCCACGCTGGTGGCGGCTGTTTCCCGACAACTCGGCGCCAGGCCGGCTGGGTGGCCTGTCGATATCTCGAAGTCTGCGATAGTCGTGTCGTTGTCGGTGAGCAGCAGAAGATCGATACTGTACAGGAATCCCCGCCTAATCTGGAAAGGTGGGACCAATAAACACTGAGGGGTTGCGAGATCTGCAAAGGTTTTGCATAGATGCTGATTGTATTGACTTAATACAGTTTTGTGCAGAGAATGGAGTTCACGACATCGCCGTAGTGATACCAGAATGCAGCCAGCAATTGCTAATGGTACCCTTCGTAGCTCAGTCCAGCGCTCGCTTCGCCTAGCAAAACACTTGTGTAAATGGAGATATACTACTACCGCAATCCTGCAAAATAGCGGTCTAGGTTATTATTCTCGCTTTCAGCCTTCCATTTGCCTCTGTAAACGAGCAACTCATGCAGGCTTCATGGGTCGGCTATTTCCCATTGATCTATGCTACATCAGTACATGATC